>SJOL01005217.1:0-10855 GCA_004794785.1 Opisthorchis felineus
CAAGTATTGTCTGATCAGTGTTTGTCTGAGTAAGGGCTCAATGCTGCGAAGAAATTGTTCAGACAGCAGCTTAAACTGAAGTATAGAACGGGCGTTGAAACTATGCGAATTCAGCTAGTTTGATAAGGCGTCATTCATGAAGGATGTTGTTATCTGTGGCGAATTTCAACAGAGAACGGATAAGGACTGCTGTTGATCCATATGAACCAGGAACCTCTCGTGTGACTCGAAAGAGTCTAAATACGAATAACATAAGAGCAGATTTCTAGGGATAAAGCACTCTACGCTCGACTGGTTTAGCTGATGGAATGTCCCTTGGTATGCAAAAACACGAGCTGTATTGGCAACATCAAATGCAAAGGATTCACCAAGTTCTACACAGAACAGAAGGTTGGGTGACTTTACACAGAATCCTTGAGCGCAGCAGAAAAATAACCAAACAGCCAAGAAACGCTGAGGGATATTGAGTGCCACTGATAGACTCGGCGGTAGCAAGAAATGAACTAGGAACGCAACACAAAACAAAATAAGAAAACTCCAAGCATCCCAGGGCGAATGGAACAGAAGGCATAAATCTGGGAAGTATGGTTCAGCATTCGCCAAGATGACGGGTGGTGGTGTGATTTGTCAGTGGGGTCATTAACAGAAGTGGCTATGCTGTACATAGCGCAAACCGACCAAAAGTCTACCTAATTTCACCCCCCAAATCAAAACTACAGAATCTTTTACAGACCTATAATGACCAACAAAATTTTTAAATGACTCAAGAGAGGAATCATCATTTGAAGTGCACGGAGCTGGAAGTTCAAGGACCTAAATCCAACCAAAGTTATTTTAAAACCCCCAACACAACTTTCGCACCTGTAATAACTGACAAGACCTCCGAGCAGACATTGATTGTTGGTCCAGCGTGTCAGTCGAAAATGATCTTACTGATTGCATAGACGTAACACATTCAGTAACACATTCATAAACAACAGATTTAACTGGATTTCAGGTGAGTCACCGGTAAAAAAAAACAAATTTTTATGCAAGTAAAGGTATTTGAAGAATTTCGAGCAATCTGGGTTCAGATAAGGCAAAAATTTAACGGAAATAAGGGGATTGTGACTACTCGATGACCCCCAAGAAAGACAAAATCGGTCTTGGGCTGTCGAGGAGTTTTGAGTAGCGTGTGACGTTTATAAAATGTATTTAGATATTTCGGAAATTGTACCAACTGAAACATTAGGCGGTCTGTTGCAGCACATTCAGTTGAAGAAACGCACAAAAAACGAGATATTCAGGTCGGAATTTCCCGTGAAGACCACAAGTGTATTTACCGAATCTTGCTGATTGGTTTTCCATCTGCCTTAAAAATCGACCAAACCAGTAACCAATTCATTCAAACCGAGAAAGCCTTAGTGTCAAGCGGGAAACAAATAAATCCATCAGACACTTCTGAAAGCCGGATAAAATTTCGACGGATGCACTCGTTTGCATAGCAATTTGGTTTTCATGGAAGGCCCAACTGAATCTTTCGTTTATGATGTTCTTTGGCTGAATGTGCTGCACAAAGGCCAGCACATGTTTCAGTTGGTACAATATTCGAGATATCGTAGTATATTTTTGTAGAGGAAACCACTCAGAAGGTTGCTGATAGTACTTTTTCTACAAAAACAGATCCTCAGAGAATTTCCTTCCAACATGACCAGACCCTAGGAAGGGTAGCGCGCAAAACGAAATCAAGGTGATTCGAAGCGTAAGCAACTCGTCCAAGCGAAAAGCGTTTTTGCGTGGACAACTACTTACTGTAACGTCAGTATGCCTNTGTCAGCATGTGCTATAAGCACCAGTTGGCCACACACTTCGAGTCTGCAAAAGTTATCACTTTCAAGAGGCTAGGTCTCATACGCGTATGTTAGCAGGGAGCGGACGTTTACAATGCAAACACAAAGCCCCATTCGCGGGCTGATTTCTGATCGTCTTGAAGCTGTAGGAAAGTTTCTTTGCCCTTGACGGCTTAGTCTTGCTTCCATTTGTGTGGATCTTAATCCTCGGGAAGAACCGCCAACGGATATCCACCTCTCACTTGCTCAGGTGCCCCGATCTTTTCAAACTACACTAAGTAACACGTAGGCTTTGTTCTAACCCAACACTGACATAGAACAAAAGGTCTGCTTGTGAACGATCAGACTGGTAACTGAACTAGTCATCCATAATTGCGAATGATCTGAAAACCGCTTATCAGTGGGGCTTTGGACGTTGTCAGTAAGGTTGCAATTGGACCCAGGGTAGCCTAGCTAAGAGGATTTTATCGTCTGTAACCGAACCTACTTGGAGAATCACGATAAGGAAGTAAACCTTCATGCGGCTGAAATTTCCGCAGTGCGACCACATCTTCACTACCAAGGAGTGATAACCTCACCATTTGCACCATTTTTTTGTTGACAGTCTGGTGTTAAGTTTTATTAAACTGGGTGATCTCTTTAAATACGCTGAATGAATTCTTTTGAAGGGCAGAAAAAAGAATAAAAACACCAAAGACCCGACCGCTACTAAACTGTCACTGGTGAAAAGAAAGGCTGAAGGAAACTGTGGTAGATTTTAGTGTTTTTAGTTACCGTGTAGTAAAAAACGGCATGTATATTATACTGCTAACAACAGCAAAATCCGTTTTTTCTCAAAATTACTGCTTCTTTCGGTTTTTTGTTGGTTAACGCTCAGGAGAGGCAGACTCTTAGGAGCGATCTATTTTGGCCGGTTTCCTTAAGTGCTCCCTACAAAGCGAGGCAAGTGTGTTTCTCTCTTCACGAAGGTCCTGTTTAAGTAGCGGGGTATGACTGCCGTAATGGCTCATTTGAATGGAAGTGAGATTAGTGTTTCTAGTCTATCCAGTTACACTTTCCACAATGAACCTTCGTTGTTTACTTGTATTTTGGTGAAATGCTAGTCTTACAATTGTCTTAATCTTTGCATTGAAAGAAGACGCGGGATTTTCTGAATACATTTTATGCCTTATATCGGACTACGGTGGTACACAGTTCATGGACGCACGAAGTAAACAGAATCTGGACGAAGACGTCCTGTTTGTAGTCAAAGAAGTTCAGCTCCCAATGGCAGCCTGTTTTCATTTTAAGCTGATCTTGGCTACCGAATCCGATTTATATAAAAGTTGTAATATTTCCTCAAAAAGCTTGAATCATAAGATGCACGGTTAATTCGACTTCGCAGCTCAACCATGAGTGAAGTTTGGTGTTTAATGATCGATGGTAAGGGATGAAACGGCACGGATCTGATAAAATCCAGCAAAACCTATCCACATGAAGAAGCTTACTTTCATCATCGGATCCTCCGGTAGCACCGATGACAAGCTGGAATGAGTAATCTGGCTATTTATGTCTTATGAAATTGCCCAACCAATTTAGCCTCCGGTTATGTGAAGTCTCACAGCCCTTGAACCAAATCACCCGATGTCCGAGACTGATCAGCTGACATGTGGCTCTGAAGTCAAATGCACCCATATCAGTCATACAGTTGAATCAGTCCATGTCCACCTAATGTGTACTGATGTGGACAGCAGGCTTTGTGCGGCTGAGGTTTTCAGAAAACAAACGGATGTCCGCCGTATACGTCCAAACGTAATTTTCCAAGCATGCACGTTGGTAACTGTCCAGTCCCCAGTGAACATGGGTGTTTGGTTGGATAGTCAACAGTCAGATTGTTCGACTGAATCAACTGCTGTTGAGTGTGTGTACTCTCAACACAAACCATCCTGAATAAGGATGGGATGTCATTTCTAACACAAGATCGCTGATAAAAGATACTGACTGGTGGTCATGCTACAACAAAACCCTGGAGAAAAACTGTACCATCAACCTTTTTAATAAGGAGAGCCCACACTGTTCTACGTTACTCAGAAACAATGAGCGTTGCAAACACAAGGGAAACCCTGTTCTTGATTCTTCACTATTTTGCTTTACACTTCGGATTTTATCTGCTACTCTAATCTCACTAAAAGGGGCTTCAATAATTCGAATTTCTACGTACTTTTCTGGCAAAATCGGTACCTTTCCTTATGTTTCATGCTTCAGGGATTAAAAGCCACAATGTTTCTGAACAATGAAGAACTTGATGAAGTTGATGGGATTCCCGTAATCCGCCCTGGATTTGTAGCCTTGGGATGTGAGGGCTTTGGAAACGCACGCTATGCCAACTTTGCAGTGGACCGTTTGCCAGCGTAACCGGTGATGCGCTGGGAATTTTCTTCGTGAACGTACAACACATTTGTTTTGATTGCTAATTTGAATATGTTAATTTTGTTCTACTTCAAACCTGTATGCAATAATCTACCGGAAACCATGTTATGCTTTCTTCAAACTTATGGGAAAGTCAAGAGAAGCTTTCTCTATGGGAGTTGGATTTTTCGCTCAGCAGGATATTTGCTTAACAGTGAATCGTCGAGGTCGTTTTTTCGCAACTCGCTGAACACCACAGCCTTCTCAATCTCAACTATGAGCATGAGCATCCTAATGGAGGGTCATGCAGCTACCTGAGATTAGCATCATACATATAACCCCACAAATCCTATTTGTTATGCCACTAATGTAAGGAAGCCCGTACGTTCGGACCATGCAGACCGTTGCCCCCACTCTAGCTGCTCGCACGTCTATGATAGTGAAGGTTTTTTCGCATAGCTGCCAACGTACACACATACACACACCAATAAGCGGGTGCTTATTTTTAAGGCAAGAATGCCATTGATGGTTGGACACTGTTCAAATGGGCTACGTGCACATCGTTTGGGAAATCACAGTTGGCTACTACACTGTGTAAAGTTTTGACAGATAGCCATTTACCTCTTATATTATAAATACAAGAGGGGGCTGTCATCACTAACGATCAAAATCCGACTTTTAAGCTCAGATGTGACCTTGTATGGCGTGCCAAGGCCTCTTATATATACAAGATCCTTCTAAAACTTTTCCTCCTCTCTAGAACCTATCCCCTATACAGCACCAAATTTGGGTGGTCCTTTTAGGGTTGTGTTGGATTTTAGGACGACTGGTAGACCACCTCTTATCTGCTTCTCCTGCTTCTCTAGAACTTTCCCTGCTGAAACTTTCTAACATGCATGTTAAGCATATGGACAAATAGGGTTTACATCATAGATTCCTCAATTTCTCCCGATTCGGTCTACAAAAGTTGAAATCTGATGAACATTCGGAATGCCAAACCCAAATGTTCCACAGATTTTGGTGATATGGTTCAGTGTGTGACCTAAAACACAATGAAAGCAGTATTAAATTTGTAGATTTGGCAATGAGCGGCTATTTCAACTAAAGTCGTCAAACTATTTTCGGAAGCCAACAAAACTATCAAACTGGAAACGTCTGAGCGCACCATCTTTATAACGAAATAGGGAACCCGCATGGGTTCCACTCATTTTTTCGAACATTTTTGTAAACTTCATTCTTTGTTCGCTGGGACGTTACGTTACTGCGTGGAAGAAATAGTTGAGAGGTAGCAATGTGTCTCAGATTGTAGGTGGTCCAAACGTCATTAAAAGGCACACAAGTTTGGTCATAAATATGCACTTGATATGAATAAATAAATAGTGTAAATTGTATTGATAAAAGGCGATGTGTAATGGTTGTGAAATTGGTGAAGCCTGTGACGAGTTTAGAGAAACGTTAGTTAGTTATCCAACCTATTTTCAAGTCTTCCAGATGTATTACCTTGGTCAGTACATCTCCGTGTTTGACACCAGTCTTCCAAAGAACAAATGTTGGAGATGGTATAAATTCATTTTCTTGGGGGTCACTTCATTACAACTTCTTTGAAGCGGACAGTAGCTTAGTACAAATCACTTACTCATCCAGAACACTACAAAATTCAGAAAACAAAGACGTTCCTGAACATCTGTGACGAGCTTCTGTTTCGGTGTGAAACAAAAATCAAGAGGGGTGAAATCGTTTTGCAAGAGCTAATGAACATAACTCTTTGATGTATGTTCTTACTTTTACGCTGATTACCAATTAGGACGGCAGTAGTTTGAATAGGATTTTTATGAAGACGATAGGACTTGCTATATATATCTACCGGAATGAATGCTCCAGACATTAGATAGCCTTACAGCACTATTATTTAGACCCACCCAAAGTCAAAACCTATTTGCGTAAACCACTGGACTAAAGGATATTGTGACTACCCAAGAGGAACTCAGGCATATCAACGCTTTAACACAGTTGTGTTGTTCGTTTACCTTAGTGCTCACCTTTGTTAGCAGAGACCCATATTGCAACCGCGCGACATCCCACAGATGTGGCTTCAAGTGACCCGATCCAAGGAATGTGGTGTTATATCAGTGTTTGTAGGAGTTGACGTTGACTGTGTCCATGAGCTGGATAAAACAGACATTGCAGTTACCTTTTCTTTTTTGCTGGCAACAAAGAAAGTCTGGGAACCGAACGGGAGTTTCTATAGCGTTTCTAGGGGCTGTTTATCTTGCAAGGAATTGCAACCGAATGTAGTACCTCAGAGAATAGCTTTGCCTCATGGAGGACCATGCTGCAATAGGTTTTGGACACTCGTTACTAGGATAGATTGCCAGTTTTGTGAAATAATTATTCAAAATGCTTTGCTTCACAGTTGAAAATGCCTAGGTATGGACGTTATTACACGTGGAGTAGGAGAGTGCCTTTGGGAAAGTATCCCAGTCCGAAAAAGGAGACAATTAAGGTGGATTTTTCGTGAGATACAACAGTAGCCAATGTACCAGCTAGCTAAAGATTAGCTCACACTGGTACTTTAAACAAAATTCCCCTCAGCTACTTATTATTGGCCCCCTACTGAAGTGTCAAAATTAACTTATTACGCAAAAGTTAACAAGATCCTCCCCAGGTATTTAGCATATCGACAAACTGGCAATTTACTCGGAACTTTACCCCCTGGTGAATAGGTGAAATGTCTCATTTTCAGTGGCTTTTAAGCAGAATTCCAAAGGGTATCGGGTAAACAGGATGTGTTCGGTTTCCGCCTGCCTCAGAAACACAAAATCCCAGACGATTTACGTTTTGGTGTCGGAAATTGGTCATTTTGGCATTTGGTGTCTGTTAATTAGTTCAGACCTGAGGAGCAACAGACCAACGGCCATAACAGTAGAGCTCTTATATTTGGTTGAAGGTTGTGGTGATGTATGTTTTGCCGCTCAGTGCAACGAAGCTTCTGTACAGAAAGTTGCCTTTGCAATCAACGCTTGGTTTGACCATTCGAAACACAAATGAAACGGAGACAGCTCGCACAAATCCAAGCTTCTTTCAGTTGATTTGACCTAAGTTGATTTTGCGGTTCATGCTGTCATAGATAACAAACTAATCCTACATACCTTGTTTTGGTATATTTGCAAAACACAGCGCTACTGATCGTTATCAATCAAGAAACCTGATAATCTGTACTTGGAACCAAATAATCGAATTGGTCCACGTGGCGTTATCAGTGAATTCAGAACATATCCCTTCGATCAGTTCAGCTGTTTCATCGCTGTGAAACTTGCTCGTCTTTTATTTTTTCTCACCGAAAATATTACTCATACACGCTTTTACAGCATTCTCCTTTATTTGCTTTCATCCTTCACCCCATTCAGCCCGAAAAAGTTGCATCATTTGAGAGGAAAAATATAGGACGGTAGGTAGAAATTACAACAGTCACACCTTGATGGAGACGATAGTGAGTTAGAACAGTCGATTATCAAGAGGTACTGAACCACGGTTTTCCAGTACGCATTTTGTCTGACAAAATTGTTATACATGTCGTGCAACATAATCATGGTATTTACGGTAGACTTTGCTGCCTGTCGGGGCGATCTGGCGCCCAAATACCCATAGAAGGGACCACAGCTAGAAGCGTGAATGATCCCGTTGAAATGTCGCTGCTCGGTACTCTGATGGAACCTGGATTATTAGAGCCGCCTGCGGAAGAGCTGTGAAAATATATACCCATCAACCTCGGTTCACTGACCCTGGTGCTTCCTATTGTTCAAAATGTGAGTTGGTGCTCCTCTTTATATGAGCTCACCCTTGCGTGCACTGAGAGAAATTGACAGTGAAATACTTTGTGTGCGGAAGGACGCC
Source organism: Opisthorchis felineus (assembly GCA_004794785.1). Lineage (NCBI taxonomy): Eukaryota > Metazoa > Platyhelminthes > Trematoda > Opisthorchiida > Opisthorchiidae > Opisthorchis > Opisthorchis felineus. Next base: position 8,112 of record SJOL01005217.1, read on the forward strand.
AAAGAATTGGGAAAAGATATATCTGTGGGGAGGGGTTTCAAAATAATCGAATATTCAAGTTTGAAAATGAAGTAGAAAACCTGTAAAATTTCAGCTGACTTAATGAGATTTGGAAGGGTTGTTATTTGTAAAGTCTTCTGTTGATATAAAAATGCTGCTTTTGATGCTAGAGGACTTCAGTCCTGTTATTTCAAATGCTAAAAGGTCTAGCTCTCATGGTGATCGTAGCACAGGCGGTAGTTTGTTTTAAAACAAAATCATGGAGGTATGAAATCTCCGAAGTGCAGAACAGCTCAAGTAGCAACTCCTTGAACTTTGAAATACCTTAATTTTATCGCCGGTATCCTGTGCTCTACTGTGTTCTTCTGACAGATATTAACCAAACAGCTATTTGCACGTGCAAACGAATCGATAGTCCTCCACAGTTGTTAATCAGTTGAGTGAATGTAATAACGCGGAACTGAACAAAAAGGCTCGGCGAAAGATCAATGTGCTTTTCTGAAATTAACAAGCATGCATGCATTTGACACAACTTCTCGAACCGGTTGGCATCATAGTCATCGGTTGTTCTTGTGTTACCCTTAAAGTGCAGAGCGTTGCAGAAACAGCTCTCAACTTTAAAAATACGCAAGAAATTTCATCATTGACGGATAAAATACGCCGAATGACCCCTATGAGGATATTCGGCCTCCTCTGAAGGTTGTTCTATCTTCAGGGGTTTAACAGAAAGCTTTGTAAAATCTTCACGAGATGTCCCTTCCCGAAGGTATTATTATGCCACGAGGATTTAGAGAGGGTTTATCCTCCGGCCTACCAGTTACATCCAGTTAAAAGGAGGATAACAAAAATTTCTCCGGTCTCTTTGAGATAGCTGGCTTCTGTTTTCATCGGAAATAGAGTATTGGTTCAGTCTAATATGGGATTTTATTAAAATTATATAGTCAAAACACAGCGTAGTAGAAATCCTTGAGAAAGGTTGCTCACGGCAACCGAAACGTCAAATTACAACAACCTATTCCACTACGCTGTGTTTTGACTTTATAATTAAAAAAATTCCATATTATACACCACATGGCGCTCAATCTTATTAACACACTTCAAGCCGATTTCGCCCCGTAACTCCCATTGATTCTGTAATTCACCGCGTTTTTAACGATTCAACTACTGATACCCAAAAGATTCTTATGCATGTAAACGTCAAATCAACAACTTGTTTGATGTAGATGTGTGACTCTGAAATCGGACTTTCATCGCAGTGAACTTTCCTAGAAAGAGTCTCATGGTTTTATCGGCCAATTACAGTGGCGCGTATCCTATACGTTGTTTTCAGCACCACCTTATTCGAAGAGAAACTAGTACAGAAGAATAGCCCGGAACAAAAATTTGTTAACCCAAAACAACCGGCGCTATTAATACAGACTGTATTAGAATAAGCAGAAATAATCAGGAAGCAGGAAGTCTCCAGTCAGCAATCCACCAGAGGGATTTCATCAGAAGTCTAATCAGAATTTGTAAAACGCTTACCCACAATCACGCTGAAATGACCAAAATTTTCGGAGTGGAAAAAAGGATGAACTGAGAAACCATGCATTGGTCCCCATATGCGACTATATGGAAAAATGAAGTTTGCTTGATCATAGAAGTCACCGAAGGTTATCTGCAAGTCAGTTTAGGAGGCATATCCAAGCGATATGTCTAACGACTGGAATGATAAGGCAATATGCTTCTGAAGCTAGGAAGTCAATCAAAATCCAGTGTTATGGGGTATTAAATCAGCAACGAAAACACTAATGTCATATCCGTTACAAAGACATGACACATTTCCATCCTTTCCTTCCACCAAAGCTTCACCTTTCCTCCATCTAGCTGAAGGAGGTGCACTTCCCTTCATAAAGAAATTCGCCAGGCAGATGAAAAGCAGTGTCTACTCGAGAGTTGTATTCATAGAATTGAAAATATTTTTCCACGAGCTGCAGCTTTACCCCATCCGTTTGCGTCCGTTTTCTGTCTCTGATTATTTTCTTGTTTTACCATAGTCTTTTTATCTGGACGCAAACTTTCTAGCGAATTTTTCATAAACGTTCTAGATGTCGAATGTGAATGATGGACGACTGGATTTGATACCGTCAACCCTGCGTGTGCGCAGCTGACGGCGAGTCACTGAAGTCGCGTAGTGTAAACGAAGGTTGGCCGGGTTAAAAGGGAATATAAAACCACAATTACGTTTACCACACCAAAATTGCATAACTAAAGTATGTGACGTGGTAAAGCAACGGTCCACAGTGAAGTGAGAAGAACACATACAATACTTGTAGGCGCAGCCGAACTATCATATTCTTTGTCCTGACCTATGGGATGCGGTTTTCAAGGCCTTCATTGTTTCTGACCAATGATCCACCAGAGACTGAATCTTGTCTTTTTAGTGGTAAAATCTTTGCCAGTGGATACACTTCTAAGGATCAACAGGTCATCATAAAGAAGTGAGACACAGAGGAGAAACGGTTCTGTAGAGAAAAAAAACTTTTACGGCACTGACGCTTTTGCAACGTTTGAAGAAGCATTTGAGTGGGACGTTATGTCTTGAAAATATGCAGCGACGTCCCGAATATTGTGCTAGCTCAAACATCTGCTTGGCTTATTCATTTGTAAAATACCATAAACGAGAGAATTGGTTTAGACTGTTGTTGACTCCAAGGGAATGTGCGAATGAGCGCCTTTCAATAATTGCGAAACGTTTTCGTAAA
>SJOL01005220.1:0-11749 GCA_004794785.1 Opisthorchis felineus
ACGTGATAGGTTGACTACGTTACTGTTAGCAATGTGTCACCTTTATTCAAATTACCCTTCACTGTCATAATATAAATTGTAGTAGCTCCGCACTGAGGACGTGCACCTATAAATGAGCGACTAAATGATGACATTTTTACATATAAACCTTATATCACTCACTGGAAAAAATGTCATCATTTCATAATATTTCTTTCATTTGAAAGCATGTGGGCTTTCAAACTACAGGCGTGTTTTTTACATGTGTAAGCTAACTCGCCAGAAAAAGTACGCTGAGTACAATTGGACGGCCATGGACGACAGGCTGTTACTTTTGGGGGTAACCACGACGTAAGAAATGCAATCCATCGGACAAAAGATGCCATCAGCCGAGAAACGTGTAAGTACATCAAACAAACTGTACCAAAGAACAGGTTGGCGGCCAAATTTTTTTCTTAAAATGTAAGCCGAAAAAATAACCTTGAATACTTTAGACGCCTTCAACAAAACTTTGGGAAATTAAAACAATCAGCCGTCAGGGGCAGTCTCAAAGGATACGGTTAGCGTAGCTTCTGAGACCCTGAGCGCAAGGAAATAATAGAGCACAACATAACGAATTTACATCGTGTCCATTTAAGCATATTATGCGTAATTCGATGGTTTTTCAAGCATAAAATCAGCTTTTACCCAACTTTGATAAAAGAGAGTGGACATTCAAAAATTTAAAATTATTATACGCAATGTAACGAATTAAATTTCTATGCCAACAAGATTGTTTTATCTGGGATTAGCCGGTCTGATTCGCAGTTCATATAGACACTTAACATTCGAGTTTGGGCGATACCGATAGATTTCGCGATGTTCTCAAACACTATGAGAGGAAATATTTTTGATGAATATTACTCATCATAATATCGCAAAATTTTTAAGGTGGGAGCAAAAGCTAGTTCGCAGCTTTCCACGTTTACCTCAGCAACCGGAGATTTACTACTCTGTGAACACAACTTACCACAAGAAAATAAATATCGGGTCATGTGATCACAACCAGATCAACCTGTCATGTTCGTAAATTTGTAGACATGACACAGCCCTATTTAGACGCGATAGACCAGTCTGTGGGGACTTTACCCTGGAAATAAATCCGGCAGATGTTTTCTCCTCTTCTGCCCATCAGGAGTATTAGAATTATAAAGAAATATCGCCATCACCACTGACAGTTTACAAATTTGACTGGTAGCCTGATTTTAATCCTCCAGAGATGCTTCGTGGTACTAAATGTTCCACAACAAAGCATCAACACAGATGAGTTAAACGCCAAAATCTACCTATGTCTATGGTGAGGAATCGCCTAGATATGTACAATTCCGCCGATAAGGACCGCAGTGACATCAGAAGTCCAACAGATCATTCGGTTAGGATATCCAGTCCAACCTGGCAACTCGGTAGGTCCATAATCGAGTAGACTACTTCTGACAACGTAACAAGGCATGCATCTCCTATTTTATCACACCGCAAACTGAACACAGCATCATTAATGATATGTTGTGGCGTTTTCATTCTGGGAAGCATTACTCTGTTGTTTTCTGATAGCCTATAGTTAATTTGTCTTCAAAGTTGACATTAGGGTGTGCCGTGGTGTTTAGTGATTCTTTCAGGTTAAATCATCTTAGAAAGTCATCTGTTGCAACTCTTACTAGGTAATACTACTAGCAGTTTGCTCACGTGATTCTGGAAGGTCACGCAGGAACAAATCGGAACAGGTTTAGCAGAGGATGAGTAAAATATGCAAAAAAACGTCATCCGTTGAACAATTATGCAGAAAGGGATATGAAACTATTCAAAGCACAACTTTTGGGGTAAGACGTTCAGCTAGTTAGCGACCAACCCTGTAAAATGCGCAAATCCGGCGGTTTTATCAAGAAACATTTCTGGAGATAGCTGGTGGATGATATTTTGAATTAGGTTAACTAGTGAAACACGATATATTTGATTGCATGGGTGTGATAACATCCTAGGCTCTTCTGATGTAAAACTGCACAGAATAGAGTGGTATGCACAGAACACACAACAAAGGGAAGACGCTTAATCAAAAACTGGAATCAGCGATTGTTTAGGACGTACAAGCAATTTGATTGCGGGGAAAAAATAGGCGACAACGAATAAAGCAGGGTAACGAGAGGCGCAAGACAATCGAGGTCACATTGCTTAGCCTAAGGTCATGGTAGCAAGCAGCAATGTGATCGAATGAGTTAGGTGGAAAGGCGTCAAACTGTAGATATATTTGGTACCGGGATACTGAGTGAAGGTTTAATACGTCTGAGGCACAAATATGCAGTTCACCTTTAAATTCTGGGGCACCCTTTTGCTGGAATTTTCCCACCCACTTCTTCTCCAAGGTGTCGTGTGCCAGGTGGAATCAGCGTCCTCATAAAATTTGCCGTGGATTCTGGCCCTGTTTTAGGCATCCGAGGAACTTGGTTAGTCATATTGATTCGGAACATTATGGTGTCAATGTACCACACCGCTGTGGAAGCCTGTAATCTCATCTACCTCTCTTTCACGCGAAGGCAGTATATCCTTGCTGCGAATGCAGACAACGACTGGAGAGTCATGACACTACAGTGGGCGCATTGCGTTTAAACTGTGACAACAATGGAAAAGCATATTTAGGCTTTTGTGTGTGCATTATTATGGCTGCGAAATGGAAGATGATGTAGAAATTTGTCCGGCTCACCACACGCCTGTCTTTTAGCCACAGCGCACCGGCGTCTTTTTACAGCTTTTAGTAGGTTTTTTGGAACAAAGAATTCTAAGTGGACTATAGATAGCCCCATTTAAGCAAACTGAATACCTTTGGTGCTTAGCATAATCTGCAGAGTGAGCTTTTGGTTAGATGATTACTGCAATGTTTATGTGGTGCGTTCACTCGAAATCAAAGTACTTTAACAATGTTTTCCAACAGTCAGCGTAAACTTCTTAACACGAGCGTGTACTTTTCGGCCATTGGGTCCAACTCGTAAGTCCAGTGTGGCGTGTATGGACAGTTGTAGAACCATCAGTTGCAAATATCTTGGAGTCACTGGTTATTTCTAGTTACCAAAATCATTGATGTCATAACGATTGCTTGTTACTGATTCCCACGTGGTTCGGTGTATTTAAAGGGCAAGACGGAATGTCGTAGCGTGCGTGGAATTGCCAGTTCACCATTGACAAACAGTACCGTAACATGATGAAGTGGGATTTTTGATAATTCCGGAAACTTTTGCCTGAAATTGACTGATATTTCCTGAATCAAGTCAGTGGGAACAGTGTGTTAAAGCACTTGAGAGTCTCAGTATGACTCCCATGTGCACGAAAAAGGACGCGACTTTCATAGGACGAGAGATCAGCGGACTGGCTAAACATGAAGGGTGTTCACAAGAAATCAGCTCATGGGATTTGTTTTTCATGCTAATGCACTAATTCTTAGTTATATATTGTTTACACTTGAGTCACCGCTGTGCAGTTGTCTTAGCCCATTTTGTTCTTGGGCTCATACAGTCATTGCAAGAACTGATGGTCCACTTCCTTCCCACAGATGGAAGCTTACTGATGATTTCTAGTCCCATGCAAAGTCGGGAGCCTCATATCCTATTCGATGATTTAAAGAGGACTTCTATTCGTAGTTGGTTAAATCCACGCAACGGATATACAGCGTGCTGGTGCAAATGGTTTGTACAAAAACGGAAGGACTTGCGCCACTCAAATTTAGCAGTGCATTTTCTGAATTGTGATGGCATAAGCAAGAATTCGTAGAACAACACTGAGAGTCAGTAATGTGGAGTCAAAGCAAATTTTATATAAACATCCACGTTGGTACCTTTACTCTATATTAGTAGGCGTGAACTTTCAGATAACGTCAAACTTCATAAAAACACATACAAACAAGGGTTAGTAGTTGTTGCTGGAGAAATCAAAATTTTTAAGGGTTGTGAAGGCCAAACAGAAAATGAAGAATGAACAACGTCTGTAGTTGGTTTATGATTGACCAAAATAGGCAGATAACTCATATAAATGCCAAACCGTTATCGAGTAAAAGCTCAGCTTAAACACAATTTTTTTAGAGTTTACACATTGGTGCGCTCATTATTAATCTCTATCACCGGTTACTACGATGGCAGAATTAACAGTTGCTGAAAAGTTGTGAGTCGTTAGACGATAGATCATATCCACATTTTCAACCATATTCTACTCGTATGAACCACAACGTAATAGCGTGAATTCACAAGTGTGAAGGAAGTGTACAGAGTGACTTTGAACGGCATTCCTGCAAAAAAGTATGTTGATGCTGAAGGCAAAGATTATGACCGCTGATGAAAACGAAATTTTCAAATATCAGACTAGAGGAACGACACATATTACTAATAGGGCGATATTTTCTATTTATACGTTCTGCGCGTCATAAAATTGGTTGAGAAGCACCTGGAGCGCAAACGATCATGAAGGTTAAATTCTGAACACTGCCCAAACATGTTCCTGAATGCAGAATGTTCTTGGTAAGTACATCATATCTGTACAAAAGTCCTGGTTCTCCTCCTCAGGTGTTTTTTGGAGCGTGGAAAGCGCCAGACATTCCAAGGTTATGTCTGAATGGGGTTTAGGTTTTGGTGAGTGGAAACTAATATTTGAAAGCTAAAGGGCAGAAAACGTTAGATCTTATTGAAAATTACTGCTTGACAAGCAACCGCAGATTGCAGCTTATTCCACAAAACAGGTGCGATTATCCGTGCATCTCATTCTAAACTCCAAGGAACCAGATCATTGATTAGAGGATCCATGAATGTTCCATTTTATTTTGTTAGTAAGTTGATTTCCCGTCAATTGTTGCAGCTTGGTTGGCAATGCTTTTTTAATTATGATATTTCCCGAGTAGGGTAGGTGGCGTATAAAATTAGTCTGTTCCCCACCTCATACAAATATGAATCTGCTTGGCTGTTAGTTATATGTCACATTAGACGCACATCCACGTGTCATATATGATTTGCAGGACATGCGCACGTTATGTGTTGCGTCCTACTTAAAACCAGGCTGACTGGCTATTTGTTATTCATGTCGTTCACAAGTTCTGTGACTGCGAATATTCAGTGCAGAAGGATATCTAGCGGGAAAGAAGCAAGAAGACGAATGAAGTATGTAATACAAATGGTGAAGAAATCATCGAGCCAGATGTTGTAGTGCAACAAATCACGGTCAAGAGCAAAATATCTGGTAGAAACGGGTCACTGAATTAACCAGGTCCACTCTTTGTGTGCGCCGTTGTGCAAGACAAAAGGCTACTCATATCGATCAGGTGACTAGCAAAAGCCAGCCAATCAGTGTCCTTTTGGCATAATTTCAACACCATTTTCCTTATTCCACAAGAGAATAAAGTGCTAGTATTCTGTCAATTCTACCGACATGTAAATCGGGGACAGAATGTTTCAGACTTCCCAAACGAAGCCTACCTTAACCAGTCAACCAATTTATAATAACTTAATGCATTCCTTCAAACGTGTGAAAATAACAATCCCTAAAACACCGGGCCAAGTAAGCTATTTTTGTTCGAATCTACAAGCAAATTGTGTGAGATTTCGTAGATGCGCGCAAATGGAAGCCGTTAGTAATCCTAATTGCAGTAATTCATGACAAACCATAATAAATCTGCGAAAGCATTCTAGGTCGGTCTTAAGGTAAAAAAGCAGAGTTAAATATCTGGATATTTGTTTCGTGCAGTAAAGCTCCTAAACACTCCAAATCGGGGCATATATAAACTGAGTTATTTTGGTGATTGTTGCATTTTTGGTACCTTGTGAATATAGCTCAGATTCAGTAACTTACCAAGCCGTAGGATAGTAGAAGGATATGAGGGTGCATGGTCATCAGAAATGCAAACATACGAGTGATGAATACAGTGGAATTCCTTCGTGAGAAAAATTAACCAGACCGGAAACGTGTTGTACTCAACCATATCTTAGGTCATGAAGAAATTTACCCGAGTAATATAGAAAGCGTTTGTCATTCTGAATGAATGTACCTACTTTATACTAGAAAACACAAGCTAACTAATATTTGGTTAGTTCTCACTCTAATTGGGTTGTTTTCCTAATGTTGCGTGTGAACGTTTTGATAGCGGCACACAAGGTATCTTTCAAATCAAAGATTCTGTTCTGGGGCAAACTTGGAAGCGCTGTAGAAACTCGCACTTTCAACTTTACTGAAATTCACAAAAGTCCTCAGGTTTCTTCATGTTCTCTTTTCGATAGTTCATTTGGCGATGACACTAGTTTGTAACTAATTCACCGGACGCAACGCACATCCTCCAGTTAGTCATGGCCTGTGTTGTAAGTGAAGCTGAAGAGGCGAAAGCTCAGTGCGTTTTAATTTGTCAACGATATTTGGACGTGAGGAAAGTTATTGCAACGTGGCTTTCATTGTAGAGTTTTCTACATACATTCTCTTCCGATTGGTAAAAAATGGCCGTAGCATGAATTTTTTTCTCAATTTCACTCCGTAGATATTGAGCGAAGGATTTATTTAAGAACGCAAGAGCTTTTCTACTGATATGAACTGACAGGACTGCACCATTTGGGTTTTTATCGCCCCTGCGGAAAGCAGTTCCTGTCACTTATGCATGGCACATAGGTGCGAGTCCCCATGGTCCATGGTGTAGATTTTGAAGGAAAAACCGCAAAAGTCCTCGAAGCCAAAAGGTGGCATCATCACATTTCCGTGTGGCATATTTTTGTCCCAGTTTGAGGTGAACCTATACTAAAAAGTTGAGTCTAAAAGAACAAACGTAGTTCCCTTGGCAGTGCTTCACAAACAAACCCCATTATTATATGAAAACAAAATAAACGGCTTTTTTCCCATTTTGGGCTAGTAAAATCCAGAAAATAATACACGCACAATGTTGTTAGATTACTATTCGGTGCTTTTTGGGTCAGAAAATGCATCTTTGGTGATAGCTAACTTACCAATAAAAGGCCTACTGCGCATTTGTTTACTGACCAGTCTGAACTAAGGCGTGGCAAGCAACTAGACATGGAATTAAAAGTCCAATTTATACAGAGTATTTGGAAATTGAACATTCTCGAGCGTTCTGCTGAGCATTTCTGGACGTTTTCTGAATATTAAGCAATAAGCAAAAAGCACTGCAAAGCGGCTCCACAATTTCCGTACCAGCATCACATCAGAGCCGAAGACGGCGCTTTGAAATTCGGTCAGAAGCTATTCGCATATTTCACTGGTAGCCTACATCATTACAATCATGGCAGGTACCTGTTGCCACGGACAAAACCCTCCGAATACATAATCAAAAATATCTCTGGAGACTCGTAAAATTGTCACAATATCCTTAAAGTACCAGCCGAAATTATAAAAAAACAACCCGTGTTTTTTATTCTGTCGAAATTTTGGTGATCAATCTAGCATTGGTCTAAACAATGTGAAAAAGCCAAACGCACTCAGAAATGTTGTCGTTTTTTGCAAAACAAAAAGGCTGTTTTTGCGGACAATAATGATAAAAATGCTTTTTTATAAGTTGTACCGCTTTTCTGCGAATTCCCGTGGCTACCGCCAACAAGTCAAAAACCCATACTAGTTAGGCGGAGACAAAGGTACAGTTCCGTACTGATTAGGTGTTTTTAATGTTTTAGAATATATATCTGCATTCCGAGTACAGCGACCATATTAATACTATGCCAATTGTTTTTCAGGTTAATGACATACGTCCCTCTATTATATTGAAAAAAAAGTTTGCAAAGTGAGGTGCCACCTTTTTACTGCGCTATTACAACCCGTTATTTCCAATGATACGTCACATATATTAATATATGATCGATGTATGAGCTTTTAATGCATATCTTGGATGCTCCCAAAAGTTTATATTTACAACATTTCGGTACATTTAGCATTTCTGAACGATGAATATGTGCGATAAACAAGAACAAAAATCCTTATCAGTTATGAAAATAATTAACAACGAGAATAAGTAATAAATAAATCTACGCATCACATTATGCAGATTATGTAAAACTAGATAACATTATATAGATTTTCCGGTTGCGTAATTTCCATATTTATTGGAAAATTAATGAGTTTTGATCAGCCCTAACAGTTTCAGTTTTCACTAAAAGGTTCCTCGACAATCCACTTCCACGGCAATTCTCGAGGAGTCACGGTAGACACTCCACCACAGTTTATAGACGTACGACTCATGCAAATGTGTCTGGAAATTTAACGCTACTTTATAAATTTTTATTAAGTAACTTGAATGTTTGTGTTTTGTAGGCACTTATTTCGAAGCCAGGATGCCCGAGATGCCAAACAGTGCTTTCAAATTTATCTATGGTTACGATTCAAGAAGAGCGTGTGAACAAATGAGTGAAGAAGCGACGCGCGTGGAAGTATCATCGTTGAATGCCCCGGATATCGAGGATACCACAACAGTCAGCCTTTGCTCGACGGGATTTGTGAACGTCGACTGTTCTTACACTACCGGGTCACTTCCGACCACAGCAGCTTTGATTCCGGATGAGTTGCTGCTTGGCAATTGGACATACTTTGCAGAAATTTAGCCCGCACGAATTCTTGAAAATGACGTCTCGCTTTTTTAGGAACTAATGTCCCACAGGCCCACTAGATCATCGAGTAACGTCTAGGCTCTCCAAAAGTTCCCTACACATAGCTAACGGCCTTTGGATGGGCAATTTTCGGACCGGCCGCCCTTGCAGCACCCGAAGGAATATCATTGAATCGCCTCAGTACGGAACCTAGTGTTAAGGACCACATAATGAGGATGTTTAAATCAGGTTTCAACGAAAATAAGAGTATAGATAAATCACTCTTCCTAGGGAACAAGGAAATTGTAAGAGCCACCCTCAATGATTACTTATTTTCCAGACCTGACCTTAGAACTGGCCTCACTGGCGCTTGACTTCGTTTCCGACTTCATGAAATTGCTTTGTCTGCAGATATAGAGGAGATGTTTTTACAATTAAGCTTACCACTGACGGATAGGGCAGCGTTCAGTTTTCTGTGGTACACTGTCGGTGATCTGAACAAACCCCCAAACATCTGTCATAATAACGTAAACCTGTTTGGAACCACGTCTTCCCCGTTTTCCGCTGCTTTTGCTCTAAGTAGGGTTGCTGTTGCAAACAGAAGTGTTTGTGAGAAAGGACAGTTTCTGAAGTAAAGCCAATCGTTTACCTAGATGATTACCTCATATCAGTAGAATCTGTCGAAATTGCCAAAGGCTAGTTTGTGAACTCAGTTCGATGTTGAGTCTGGGAGGATTTCGTTTGCATAAGTGGGTAAGCAACAATCCTAGAGTCTTTATTATCATCCCTAAAGGCTAACGAGCCTCCGACCTAGTCGACTTCGACATTTCAGATTCAGGCCACAAGATATTGGGTTTGTGCTGGCCCATCATAACTGATTGCTTCCGATACAAGGTCGATTTGCCATCACGCACAGCGACCAAACGCCGCATACTTTCTTTCATTGCCTCACTTTACGACCCCCTCGGATTCGTGGCTCAGCTTCTAGTTCAACCCAAACGACTATTACAACGACTGTGCGAGAAAAAATGTGGCTGGGACGAACGCATTGATACAGTCATGGAAGGTTTGTTGGCGTGTTGGCATCGCGACATACAATGAGTTCAGACGTTGGAAATACCTCGATGCATCATGCTTATTGAGTTTGATGTACGTCACACTGAACTGCATATTTTCTCTGATGCCATGGGGTCAACTGCTCCTAAACACGCAGGACCTCACAAACCTCTGTTGACACCAAATCTACCTCGGATTCTCTCACAGGTGAAGACGTTCTTGGATGAACAAGCATGTCCTTTGGAACAGCTGGAACATGTAGCAGTGACGACGGTATCCACCAAGATTAATATGAAGAATTTGCTACCCGATCAGGAGACATTGTTTATTGATGATGAGACTGTACATCTTCTTTTGGATGAGGCGTCTGATGAACTCGCTTTCCTGACTCCAGAGACTGGCGAAGCATCAGTTATAATGGGCATTCCCAAATTTGTAGCCATGAAAATGCTACCTTCAAAGTTTTCTTGAAGTTGCCGAACAACTTTTTACAATCTTCTGGACAGTGCGTCGCAATCAGTAATTTAATGCCGCCTTCCTGATGCTGTCCTCAAAGTCAAATGCAGCATCTGACTACGTTGCAAAATGAAAATAACAGCGACAAGCCAGAGGATGACGATCAACTACCATTGAAAGCTAAGGATTCTGTAAACAACGAAGAATCTTCCAGTGAAGGCGACGAGGATGAAGATGACGACAGTGGTGAGGATGGGAATGATGAGGATGAAAATGAGGTAGATAAAAACATAGGGTCAAAAGGGGGGATAGAAATGCCAGCCATGAAGGGATACTGGTTTGAGTTCTCGAGAAAAAGACTAACTCTACTCCATCTAAAAAGTAGCTTGGAGGTCAGGACAGAAGAGATTTTGGCTCAAAATAGAAGGAGGCACGGAGCCTCTCTCCTTAAGGAGGCAGAGGTCGTGGTTGTCCCAATCGTAGAGGACTTGATAGCGGTTGAAGCCATCCCAGTGTAGGCCAAGCCTGCAAGTGATGGGCATATTCGGAAAGTGCTAGTAAAGACTGCATCTGGTAAGGTTAGGCGCGATATACGTCGTATCTGCCTGCTGAAACGAGTAGAAGACAGCTAGTTGCTCACCAATCTTAGGCGCATGCTCCGGATTGAGGGAGCGTTTGTGGCTAGAGTAATTTTAACATTCGCGCTGATCTCTTTCCTGCACGCGGTGGATTGAGTTGGCAGATCATGGAAAGCCATGCTGGCGCTGGGGACGATGTTGATTCTTTTCTCCTATTCTTGTTGTATACGGCATGATTTCCCGTTTTTGTTGTTTCGGTTTCTCGTCTATACCACCTTTCTTGTTTTTGACCTGAACGTCAACCGTTCTTTGACCTTATCATCGTGCGTGTTGTTTAAATTAACACGTGGCTTTGGGTATCTTGTGGCCACGTTGCCTTCAGTCTGTGTGGACTCTGGGATCCCCTTGGGAAATAGCGGTCCCTAAACCGGTGTATAGAAGCCGGCAAAGTCCTACGATTTGAGTACTTTTGCTCAAACAACAAGTTGAACCACGCATTTGTTGATAAACCCCCATTTGTACGATTTGACTTTCGGGGGTTTTCGCGTAACAAAACGTGGCCCGATTGATTGCTGGAAGCATTCGGTAATCTAAACCTTACAAGTGTGATTTACTTCGTGGTTCTCGTCGAGATAACCGCGTATGCATTCGTAATACTTCTATCAAGGTTGTGATATGGAATGGTAGTTTGAATGGGCCAATCAGTACTGCATCCTTTCTACCTCTACCGCTACCCGATTCGGGAAGTAAAACGTTCACAAAGCTCCTCCTGGGAATCGGTGATGACTGGGGTAACTCTGATGGCAGCGGACAGTCTTTGTGACCAGATACTGGAGGAATGAACAGAAAACTGACATCTACTATCAGTTAAACTACGCATCCCCTGCTATTTTGGTCGAACCAGCTCCTCCTGCTAGAAACGAACTTGTACTACCCTTTGCACTCGAGTATTGACTGTAGGCTTTATATTTCTTGAAGAGCAGCTGCTTTGTCACGGAGATTGATTTTCTAAGCAGTGAGTAGCTTTTTTGGTTTTGGCTCCATCTATCTTCCCATAGGGCGTCGTCCTGCTCATTTCGAGGTTCCCCAACGCCAAATGGT
>SJOL01005221.1:0-11425 GCA_004794785.1 Opisthorchis felineus
TTTTGGACGCCGGGGTTTTGAAGACCTTCCTGCGTTCGTTTGGTACCTCGTTGGTCACGAAATTAAATAGATATTGAGAGAGTGGTCGCCTTTGACGGTTACCGCTTTGTGTACGGAAACTTTTTGAGTGCTCTTTTTGAATACAAATAACGCCTGGTATTCACGAACTTCTGAGGCATACCTTGTTGGAAGAGGGTGTTAAGACAACGATCCGGTTAACTGAGTCAAAGGAACTCCTGAAGCTATACCAAGTTTGTGGGTTCCCATTGCCATTGTTTTCATATTTGATGGTGCGTCAAGATGTGGTTAAATACCTCTTTTAGTCTGGAATACTGCTCTGTTCTCGGGTCTCATCTTTGGAGGACGGAACGAAGCGACGACGCAAGAGAAGCGATACAAAATCTGGTCACAGCGGTTGCCGGTGAATGATTGACACTGACTGCGAACAAAGATTTTGAAAATTGTTGACTCATTCGAATTTGTTGAGACGGTCTTCTTCACTCAGATGGAGTTAAATAAGTAAGACAAGCACCGACTGAGGGCTCCACCTCCATCTTCAAACAGAGAGAGTGAAAGTTCCTTGGGACCAGCAGCTCGGTGACGCTTGATGGAAAAAGTGCATTCGTTTAATTTTGAAGCCGTCGTGGGTTTCAATTTTACCTTTCAGGGCTATGCCACGGGTCGGGCAACCGGCTGAGCAACTTCGGGTGGCTAGAGAGATTGTTGCCTGAAGTGTTCAGCCCAACAATTCAGTCGTCCCTCTTTTTCAGCGCTAAGGGATCCGTTTGTACCAGTGATTGTTTCGCTCACCGTTGGTTCCTTTGTGTCCGTTGCGCTCACAGGGTGGAAAGTTTACGCACATACCCAGAATTTCTGGCAGCTACCTAAGCTTTCTAGACCTCATAAGCTTCTAGATCCGCACGAACGTTTTTGCCTGATATATGATAGTTCATCGATTAGTATTGTGCTCTCGGCCAGGAGGACTGCGTTTCCGGGCATTGAGCAATTTTTTGGAATGTTGCTCTAAACCCAGTGCTTTGGTCTAGCTGGTTGCGCCGTTCCATAACCGGAGTTCCCACGCACATTTCAGGGCTGAAAACAGCACCTCCCATTAACAGGCGACATCAAAGGACGTGTTGTCTAGTGGACACTTGAATAGGTTCTTTTGGTCAACCTGTTTAAAATCGGATCCCGAAAGCTTCGCAATGGAGAGGCGGGGTGTTACAGCTTGTGTGCCGTTAAAAGACGCAACGAGGAGCAGCAATTAACAAGCGCATGAGCCAAACCCTATAAAGAGCGATAATCAGTAAACGACACACGCCACCGGTCGCTAACGGCGATGTGGTCCACCGGCATTGGAGTTTGGTTCGCATGCGGGAAAGGCACTATGTGGCAGTCTTGAAGCGACCAAAACTTACCGTGTTGTGACGGTCTGTGTACACGCACAACCCATTAGGCTATGCTAGGGGGTGTACGTGTGGCACTCAAGTAGCCTCTCATAGGTCCTTCAAGCTGGGGATTGGAATATTAGTGGCGACTTGCTTCACAACTATAGAGACAACTCTGATGGCCCTCTGCCAACCATTTCTGCCTTTCGGTTAGGCTTTTGAGCCAAGGGTTGTGGTGGTATACCCTAGTTATCTTTGTGCTTAGACCTTTGCGACCTGACACTATTCTAGTCCTTGAGCAAACAACAACGAATATTTTGATTTCGTACTGCATGCCTATAAGCATACAGTATGCGTACGGTAACATGCAGACCCTATAAATCAGAGCGGGAGAAATTTGTGGGTTACACAGCAGATTGATCGCAAATATGTTTAACCGCGTACATAATGGGGATAACTGAACGCCAAGAAGAAGGTGTCACACTGAAAAGTGCGTCCACCAACAGTCTTAAGTAGTTTAAAGCACTGGCATATGTCTTCCGTTATGTTCATTGTTTGATCGCTCGCAAGAACAAAGCTTTGCAGTCCGACACGCCGTAACTAAAACCCCGAGTTATGTTGGTCATTAGCCTTATTAATATCTGTATATTAAATGCAGCAAAACAGAGGGTATGCGTACATAACAAAGAAGCCCAATCAGTTAGTTTTACCAGCCATTCAAGCACCTGGTTATTAGCCTGACTCTTGGTTGCTTATGCTATCAAACAAATACGGACGCTTTGGCAACGCATTCGGTAATCCCTCAAACACGGAGCTCCCTACGCTGGTCGGACAATTGAGCCAGTTGCCTGCCCCGCATTGAGGCGAGCCCTGATTGGTTAAAAATCTGGGCCCAACAGTCAATCGTGCTTCAGTATCCACCGCATGCCGGTTGCCAGTGGAGCAACCAGAAGCCTTCCGAATTTACACTTCAGATACGACACACTGTGCTTTCGTTTCTTGACATGCTTTTGGCGCTCGCTTTGCTTGCTTCTGGAGGTTCTGCTGAACATGCCTGCTTGGGCAAACTGAGCCGAGTCATTACCGATAGTACGGGTAGATATGCTTTGCCAGACTGCTTGCGTCTGTCAAAGATCTGTCCTGCGTCCAAAGTGTGAGGGAGGAAGCAACTCGGAAGGGTTCATAAATAGGGGGGATGCAGCTAATTCGGGTAAGGAACCGCATGCTAATCGAATCCTAGCAGCTTTCTGAACACGCTTCCCCCATCCATGACCAGATTGCTGATAGACGCAAGAATATTACCGTAGTATAAAATGGAGTGTACTAAGATGGTGGGGCATCAGCCACCAAGCTAAAACTGTCAGTCATTTTGTCGGGGTCCCCAAAGATACAATTTTTCGCCCTAGTCCCTCTCCCCAGAAGACTAAAAGTTTCGGGGTAAGCCTACACTTCTCAGTTAGCCTAAGCTCAGCCCCCACGTTCTGCCATCTCGTTAAGAGAATATAATTATGGTTTCTGGTACGTGTAGCAGTCCTCCGACAAAAGTATGCTGTCTGTAAGCTCTTTACTCCGCCTCATCGGGAGTCGAATCTCTTTGTTGACTAAAGGCAGACGTCTGAAGAAGAACCGCTTTGGTGTAATTGGAGTGCGCCTACTTTTATGAACGCGATGTCATGATGTAAAATCCGACACGTAGCTTCATAAAGAATGTATAAGTAAGCTATCCATAGGTTGCGTCGACAGCCAAACCCCACGTTCCATGAAGGCAATCCCGACAATTCAAGCTGCAAAATGAGGTGATTACTCTGGCTTTGGGTTCACAGATGAGTTTATAAGCTGATGTCGAAAGACCTTGTCGCAATACAAGGCTAACAACGGTAGTATTCTGGCCAGGCTTCTTAGCGTCTTGTGCTGAACTCCAATCAAGGATTACCTCTGAGCAGCGGATCAAAAGTTCTTCCATAAATACACAATATCCTATCCACGCTTGACGCGCTGCAGTCTCCTCCTCCACGAAATTCCTGGTATAGTTAAACATCTGGAACTGTTGCAAAAAATATTGAGATGGACTGTCAAAAGACGGGTACTTCAACACGGGGACTAAACCTCATCATCCAGATGACTCGAAAATTCTAAAACATGAGCCAGTACCGAAACCTGGTGGCAAAGAAACAAGTAACAACCTATCCCGTTCCCACCCAAATCGGCACAATAACTTGCGTAATCAAAACTGTTGATCGCACTGCCAATACTTCACTTAGGAGTCAGTTTGGATAGCTGTCATTCTCAAGTAGTTGCTTGTCAGGTGGGTTAATTGCGATGGGCCAAGTACTAACCGATATCCACTCAACCACCCAATTTTTACTGGCCTCTTCGTAAAACTTAGCTTGCAAAAGCCGCCATATGATGGTCACCAGCACGCTGGTGCCTCATAGTCTCCAGCCCTTGGGTCACCCTCCAAGGCTTAAATCAAGGTGCTCCTGAATAACCAGGTAGTCGCTTGGTGCATTCTGCTGAACAAGCCTGTGCTCCTCCGTTAACTCCTGAACAACCGAGAGGGTCGGTGACGTGGCGGTCACTGCGTTCTCCTACCTTCCTAGCCAAATATTGCAGACTGTCCCAAGTCCTTGTTCACCACCGTCGAAAAAGACAAAAGTTACGTGGTTGAGTAATGACACAAACTATAGTCCGTTTTGCTGGTAGTTCTTCTCGGGCTTCTAGGCAACCAAAACACCTCTCCCGCTGGCAGCTGCTCTTGTGATTTGCTGAGAAGGTCGTTGATAAATATCTTGGATTGGCCCGCTAAATCAACTGGAGGTATCTTCAAGGAGGATTATGTGCTGTGCTCTTTCTGGCGCGACATAAGCCGAGTGAAATGGGCAGGTCTTAAAATCAACCTGTGGAGGCGATGAGAGATTCCGATATCGGGATATGCTATAACTGGTGGTTGGGGGAAGGTAACTTACGATATGTCGGTGGCGAATAGTCCAAGCAGTCCTCGTGTGTAACACGGAACCTATTCGCACCCACCGGCAGCATGGCGTAAACTGAATGGCCTTCGAATAAATAATCAACCCTCAACGCGAAACCCATGCACTTGGGTCTGAGCAACTGGTGGCTTTGTGCCTCGGGCACTGAAAAACTTTGCGCATAAACCTAAGGAAGCATAGCTTGTGGGGTGTTTCCCAGGCGTGGCTAAGTAACCTCAGAACGGATCAAACCCGCTTGTAAAAACCATCACCGGTGAGCTCGAGTATCAGTTGCACAGCGTGTCAAGTTGCAAAGGGTGGGCTGACGGTGCCCTATGGAGGAGCATGACCAACAAACCGATAAGCTCCTTAAGTGGCCAGTCGCTTCAAAACCCCAAGCTGGAATGCCGAAAAAAAAGGAATATACATCGGCTAGCGGATCCTTTGCTGCTTTGCCCGAAAATTCAGAACTCCGCTTTGCAACGTTCACGGTCTGGTTATTAACGCCTAATTACTCTACAACTCCTGTCAACGTCCACCTCAGCCGTCCTCTTCCTGACCGAAATATAAAACTCCGCCAAATGGGACCCCACACATCTCCAGTTTTTCTTTTTCTGCTTACACAACTGCTTCCATCCTAAAGGCCTCTTCAGTAAAGTTTCATCACAGTTGTCCACCTGTTTTTCAACATTCTTGATTTAAGATTGCTTTCTCATAGTTACCTAAGTATTGTGCATTTTGGCCGCTCACTGGCATCGACAGCGCCCAACCGTCCTTCTTAATAAATATCAGCAGCGAATACATTCCTTAACCCGACCACCACATTACCCATCATCAACCCCGCTGTCGCATTTTTCGTCAGTAACAGCAATACAAACTGGCGCTCAGTTGCCATATAACTATGCAGAGAAAATAGTGTAAGGAATAGAGGAGAGTATGGGCTGACGACGTAGCGGTCCTATGTGGTTAAGGTAAAACATTTTGGAACACCTTTGGACAGCACTGCAATAGACCCATCTGAGCGTAAGTTCAAAGCAAGTCGCCATCATCGGGAATGACCCGGTTCCATCTGCTAACTTCATCTGACACGCCCAGCGCAAAACGACAGGGAAAATATAGCTTGGCAGCCCGGCTAAAAAATAATAATAGGTTTATTTCCCAACTGCAGAAAACATGCCAATCGAGAAATGATCGGGTCGTTACAACATGGACGCTGCGGGCAACAACACACCAGGGAGGAAACTGTAACCGTCGAGACAAACTCATGACGTGGAAAGTTGTGTAAACCAGAAGAAAAAATGATAGGGCACTAGGAGCGACTATTTCAGTGATGAAGCCGGTTGACTTGAACTAAAATTGAAAAATCATTGCTCACCATGAGTGACCTTGGGCGGTTGAATAAATGGCCAGGGTCACAAAAGGCAAAAATAAAGATTTAGATGAGGGATTTCAAAGTAGAGACAAATGGCAAGTTTTGTCTAAAAAATAAGGTTCACACTGAAACTAAGTAGACTCGCTGGTGTCTCTGTTGTGGGGAAGTCAGGTGTAAAGAATATTTTTGATGGGGAGGTGGTGCTGATGCATAGGGCCAGACGAAAACCGTATTGAAATCGTTGAACTTGTGGAAGAGGCACACTGAATGACTGTGCATGCGCAACTAGGACCGGTTAGGTGCCACGTCCTGTAGACTTACAGCCATGCCCGGAGAGAAACGGATAGCCAATGGTCAGGAAAAATAAAAAGACCCCCATACATTCAATTGGACTCTATCCAGTTTTATTGAATGTTGCCGCACCGTGGCCTGCCCCAACGAAAATTTCGCCCATGAGGCTCTGAAACGGAAAGCACCGGCTTGTCGCGTACTCGCTGCAGAAAGCTAGCTCCTGCTGCGCTGTGCAGAGGCCAGTTTAAATATTCTGGATATATCCCATATAAGATACGCCTAATATCCCTTGAAAATGCCAATTGTGGTACACCGTAAAGTAAGCCTTGATGTGATTGCCTAACTTGCAGCAAATAAAACATCACTAATAATAAGTCCAAAATTTATTTCTTGTGGTTGTCGGAAAAATTTTATGGGGAGCTGTGCTGAAAGGTTCGCGAACAGTGAAAGGCCTCAGGCCAAACGTACCGTCGAGATATGCCTAATGGAAAAAAGCCGCTACATCTCTGCATTGAAAACTGCTACTTTGACCATAACTGAACAGTTCTTAGGAGAAAATGGGGTTGTTAGTCCAGGAGAACTAGTCACACTCGTGCAAGTTTACGGGTTAAGGACCCAGAAGAAGTTTTTCCAGACTTCTGTCAAATTAGCAACTTGAAGGGAGAGAACTTGTGGATGTGGCACAGGTATACTTCAGTAAATGCCGTTGGGTTTTTGGGTACACAAACTCCCTCAAAACTCTTCGTGAACTTCTGAACCGTCTATTTAGGATGATTTCAACGCTCATAACGCAAATGATTAATTTTTTCATCACCAAGTGATAGCCATTGAACGGAAAGCTTTGAGGCAACCAACTCACTCCAAAACTATCTTCCGCTCCATGCATTCCAGACCACCACAGTGATCCTCCAGTCCTGCTGGTTTCCTTTAGTTTGCTACTTAACTGCATTCCAGAAGATGCACGGGTCACAATTTTTCTCTTCCACCTTTCCCTAGTTCCTGACAAAGTTCCTTCTGCTCAAAAAACAGCAACATGCCTTCTATCCTGTTTGCTATTTTCCCTGGCCTGAACAACCACTGTGATCTTTTTGGCGTGCTTTTTTGGAAAGTTTTGGGGGTCATTCTCAGTCTTAAAAAACGGCCTTTTGAGCAATCATCATTCAGGCGTTGTATAAACTTTTTTGGATTCCAGCCCATCCATAGGTCTTTACCTATTTTTTATACTAGATACTTATTTATTTACAATGGTCCCCCAATTAGCTGCGGTCACAAAGTCCAACGGCTCTCCCGTCTTCAGTGGGCCTAATCTTGTCAGTGTCAGTCCCCAGTTCGTCGAGCACGTTTAGTCTTCATCTACATAATCGCCCCTGTCGACGTGCTGCCGCTGTTTCACGCTTCCACAGTCCTATCCAAACTACCAGCTCACATAGGTGGCTAAGANAACCTAGAGTTTTACCACTACCCTAGAGCTCTCTTAACCGTATTATACCAAATCAATTATTCCTCAACCTGCTCCGGTTATCACATTATGACACCGCTCCCGTCATCCTCCTCAAAGCGGTTGCTAGACCCCGAACCCCCATCATCCATCTCCACAGTATGTTCAAAGAAGCGCCTCACAGCCAAAAGACAGCTCCCAACCCACTCACCTTTCGAGGCAGGTAAAGATGGCGCTCCAAGCATCCTCAGATTGTTCATTAGTACGAACTGATATATATTTGCCTCCTCAACCCGGTACCACACTTCTCTCACCGCTACGAGTAGGATCTCATGTCCTGAAAGACCTAGAAAATCTCAGAGCACGTCTGCACAAGATGGAAAGTGAAATGTCCTCCTTCCGAACCATACAGCCTGTTGCATGTCTACTAAATCCTGACGCAACAGGCAATCCAACCAATCCAGAAAAAGCGTCCATTCTTATTGACACGATCGCCTCTGAGATTGGTCAACGCATTGAACTCCGGCATCAGGTCCGTCACAAAGAAACTGAACCTTACCGTGGTGTGGCGGTTTACGCACCTCAGCGACCCATTGAGCTATACCAAGGGGTGTCCCGCGACACTCACAGAGTCTCTCATACCGGGTAGGTCACTTGGTAGAGGTCTGACGCACACAGTCTCCTGGCCCTCCAGGTTGGGGGTTGGAACATGTGTGGCGGCTTGATCCGTAAGATTAGTAGTGTGCTTGCATTTCCAGCCCAACACCTCTGCCTTGCCTTTAGGCTTTTGAGCCAAAGACTTTGGTTTAAGACCCTAATCGTCCTTCTGTACAGGTGTGGGTGCTCTGACAGTATCCCAGCCCTCGTACAACCATGACACTTAAGGCTGTACGGCAGTGAAGCATCAGTGTCAACACTGATGTTGCTGTCTTTGATGATGATCAGGTCCTAATATTCAACGTGCCTGATCGAGCTCCGCTTGAACATACCGAAACTGTCATCTTGACTGAATGTGGCATGCTTGACACCACGTGCACAGCTCGACGGCTCCGAAAGTTGAAACCATCCATGTGCTGCCCAATACTAGTGCGATTCAGAGATGAAAACGATACCCTGTGTCTGCTCACATCCCAGGCTCTTCTCTGCTCTACCGAAAAGTTCCGAACGATAAAAATTAAAGCTGATAGTACTCGAATGCAAAGACAGTTTACCAAGAAGCTACCACCCAAATCTCATAATTCGGTTACTGGAAGCCACCACACTCAACCCTACTCCACTCACCAATCCAAGCGAATTAGGACATTCGACGTTACTTAATCACAGAAGCCCCATGTGCCTGCCTCCCCGATAAACCTCGCAAGTCTGTCCACCATCGATACATGTGAGCAAAGCAGCCGAATAACTCCCAAATCAAAGAATAACTTACAGAGCCTGTCGAATTACCCAGCCCCCTCGTAGTAGCATCAAACTATGATGGGACCCCAACCGTCCCTGATAACACTTTGGCAGCTGCACTAACCGCGCCCAATCTATACCCTGACTCTACGCCTATGCCCCGCATAACGGTCGTTTGGCTCCGATTTACAACTATTGTATCCCCCCTCCGGGATGCCAAATCGACTCCGCCGACCCCTAAGTACCCCGGCAACCCTTACGATCAACAAAGCCATCAACCCCACAATCGTGCAGGCTACTGATGCATCTATGACTGAAGCTCCCAGACGTCCCATCACAAACCATCGGCCACCTTGTCCTCCTGTAAAGCCGCTCCCATTCTGTCGTACCTAAACCTGTCACACCATCAACCACCAGTACATGCGTTGACGCTCCCATGGTACCCTTAAACTCTCAATGCTCTGTGATAACTCCCGGCACTGAATCCACACCAAACTATTAAGCAACCTCTAGCTTCATAGCCTTGCAGGACTCTGAGCCCTCCATCGCCCCTGCAAATGGACTTTTCGCTTTACCACCCATGAAAACTGTAAATGTCTCCATCAGCCCGGTAAAACTCCCTCCAGGTCCTGAAACTACTGATGTGGTACGTCTCCTAGCCAGAGCAATGACTACACCAGACGCTGACAGAACTTGTGCTCGTCCCAACCCCCTGACCTGCCGTCTCTCCGCGTTCCACCTCCGCCAATATACGCTTTCGGACTCAAACATTTATTGTTAAGGCCGCGATACGTAACGAACCCTCAACTGCACCCTCAAGAATCTGTCCCTTGTTCTTCACAAGATAAGTGGACTTTGCTGCGGCCTCCTCATAATCACATGACAAGTACATCAAACCACACCCACCTCGGGCTTGGTATAACCTCACATCCGCGAATACCGGCAGCCAGCCCAAACCCTTATGTGCTTCCACCATCCTGCTCATCCACTTCCGTCTCAACCGTAGACCATTTTCGGATGCAATCCATCCCCCCACACCCACCGCCTACATCTGCACCGTATCACTCTTCATACCTGCCGATGCGCATGATTTCACGTCGCAAAACTCTTCCCAACTCCCAAACCTTTCCAACTGCACACCAGCCTTCCAGAGATATTCTCTACCTCATAAAGAACCTCATACTCTGCCTTTTGCCGTGGAGTCAAGCCTGCTTCACGTACTATTCACCCCTCTACCCCCAGTGCTGAATACCCTTCGACCAATTCCGGACATACGCCCAGTCAACTCTACTTCATGTACTGTTACCTCCCCCACCCATTTTTCCCCAGTACCGAACTCCACCGTAAGCGAGGTTAGTAAATTCCTAATTAGTTGGTGTGGTCGCCAATGAACCTATCAATGACGCTGTTTAACGCTCGCTCACTAATGCCAAAAGTCCATAATCGCCGTTGCATGACCAAGTCTGATTTGTGTGACTGAAACGTGGCTCTCGGTTGAAACTCCAGACACGGCTGTTTCAATCCCTGGTTATAATATCTACCGCTCTGACGGGAGAAACTCAAGGGGTAGAGGCTGTACCATCCATTCCAAACCGGAACTTCGTACAACCCCTATTGATAATCCCAGCCTACAATGGATTCTAGAGGCCATCTGAAACTCCATGGAATGGACCAAACGATCTGTGCTGGTAGGTTGTATCTGTCTACCAACGGCCCCCTCTCCCACTTCTATAGCTGACTTCTTCCATATTATCTCCACTGCACATGCCCTTCCCCATTCGTCTAAATTTCGTGCTGGGTGACTTCAACCTACCGGATATATCCTGGTCTCTCACTTCGGGCCCTACTCGTTACACCTCGCTGCTTGCCCAACTTAGTGTAGAGGGTTGGCTACAGATTGCACGCAGCCCTCCTCGTGGTCTACATACCTTAGGCCTAAAACTCTCAAATGAGGGTCATCTGGCTACGGCCGCGGTTGGTTCATGCTTCCCAGGTAACGATCACTGCGTCGTTTCGTGCAACGCAGTCAGGTATGGCGCAACTGTCCCTCCGAGTCCTTCTCTCTTTTACCTCCTGTCTCCAGATATTTTACTAGCTTTTTCATCTTTGCTGCCCCCCGACACTGGAACGACTTCTTTCTCTCAACAAACACACAACGCATTTGTGGGCGATGTACCCCAAACAGTCACTCAGTTACTTGTCTGCGTTCCACCGACGGTAGTTTTATCACCGATCCTGTCAATATAGCCGACCACCTGAACGCTTACTTTGCTAGCTGCTACTTGCCCTCTCCTTCCAAACTCAATCCCACAAGTCCTGCTGCACATTTCACATCTCCACAACAGAGTGACCGCCCGTCCCTTAGCAACATGACCAACTCCCTAGCTGATGTATCAGCCCTTCTTCAAACCCTCAAGGACTCCACCGTGCCGGGGGCCGACGGCATACCATCACGTGCCCTGAGACAAGGCAGTCAAGATGTCAAAACCCTTGTCTTAAATCTTTTTAATCATTCAATCAAATGTGGAATCGGCCCCTCCCAGTGGAAACGATCCGTTGTCCGCCCCCTTTT
>SJOL01005223.1:0-12713 GCA_004794785.1 Opisthorchis felineus
AACCTCGATCCCCTACGGCTATAGAAGCTCCTGACTTCATACCTTCTCAAGCGACACTGAGCTCCTGGTTAGCATGGCTTACCATGCGCATTGTTCAATGATCCGGATGGAGTCCCCAGCCAGTGCCTATCTGATCTAATTGCCTGCAGCTGAGAAAAGGAGACTGTTCCAGACAACTCGAGAGAACTGGTGAGTGCGGTCATCACACAGAACCAGCTTGACCCCAGTCGTCGCTTTTCCTTTATCGCCTTATGGTGGTCCGTGAAGCATTGACTCGAGAGCAGCAAGCGGGATTTTGACCCGCTAGGGTTTGTGTTGACCAAATCTTCACACTCCGTTAGATGCTAGAACAACGCCATGCTTACAAACGACAGAGTTTTAGTATTCCTGGATTTCTAAAGCACATTAGACGCGCTTGACCAGTCGGTTCTTTTAACATACCTGCCGAGCAACGAATACCCAGGAAACTTGTGGACAAAATAAGTTCTTTGTATTCCCAGACTTTTCGGTGTGTGAGTGTATGGAGAGCTCTCCAAAATCTTTCGTACACAAAGAGATGTCCGTCAGAGCTTCACACTCTCTCCATTCCTACCTAACTTCGTGATCTACGGGATAATGAGACGAACGCTGGAGGGTATTCAGGACCCTGGTGTTCAAATAGCTTGTGACGGAAACTTTGTAGATCTGGAATATTCAGACGACATCGTGCTTCTGGATGATTTGCAGGCGATTTGCACTCACAAATTGTAAGGTCACATTGCTAGACATGCAGTCACTAAAAACGCCACTTATAATTCAAAGAGAAGTACTCGGGTTTGTGTACCGCTTTGTGTATTTTGGAAGTTGCATTAGTCCTGACTAGTGTGGCAGATGAGGTTACTACATGAGTCTGTAAGGTTCGGATCGTGTTTGCTAATGAGAGACACCTATGGCGTCAAAGCGGTTTATCCCTGAATTTCAAGGGACGTGTTTACTAGGCCACAGTAGGGGTTATTTTGTTGCATAGCTGAGACGTGGACTGTTCGAGCAGCGGAATTGAGACGTCTATAGATATTCGACAATCGCTGTCTCAGAACCAAAGCTCGTGTAGACTGGTGTCGACGAATTGGCAGCGAGACACTTAGAAGGCGAGTGCTAGTTTGTGCAACTGCGCCTCCAACTGAAGAACGTGTCCAGCACCAAAAACCTGCGGTGGTTAGGCCATGTATTGCGCATACTGAATCAACGTTTGCCGAAAAAAAGCTGTTTTCCGTGCTTGATTCAGTGGTGCAAGCAGAAGTGATCACCCATTGTCACGGCAGGAGGGCATGGAAGAGATTACGGCTCGCCTTCCAGGATGGAGTTCGCGTGATCCCCACTGAGCCTAGTTGAAGAAGCTGCAAGATATGGCCGCTAATTGATGTCCACGGCGTTGTTGTTGTCGGTTCCCATCCGCAGTGTTTGAAAGAGTGTCTGGAGGTGCAGACACATCGGAATGATTATCGCAGGTTGGCACTAAGTCCCTTCCCCATCCGCTTTTATTCTACTCTTCAAAATAATGCCCTCAAATAAATTATGGTTGTACTGTAGCGAAGCATGCGTGTTAAACAGTGATATCATCCTGTCGATGATGATGACCACGCAGGGTTTTAGTGCAAAGACACTGCGGGTAGCTAACGCCTACTATTCTGCAATGGCGCCGATGATCAAGCGCTTTAATCCATCTACGACCCTCGAATCGGAGGATCCAAGTTTCGCAACCTTACAGTAAGACTGCTATTGCGGCTGCTGCTTAAACACAACCCTTCAGCGTCAGCCTCAGTGAAATTGCTTTCTAACGCCACGAATGACACAAGTTCGCAAATGTTGCTCAGGCCCAGATAGTGCATGCAGTGACATCTTCAGTTACTGTACAATCGCGGCTTATGCAGCTGGCTAGATAAGTAAACTGGTCAACAAACTCGAGTTCCTCTCCCTAGGGTATCGGTGGGCACAAGGAACTCGGAATCCCTGAGCGATGCTTTGTACCTAGTAGATACAGAGCGCATATGGAAACTAGGGATCACACCCAAGAACGTGTTGACTGAGGGTCGTCAAAACAACAAGAAAATATCTGCATAGTGCCATTCTACTGCTTTTCCTCTGGATGTAAATCTGAAGCCAAGAACTGCAATAGAGAGCAGTGAGTATGGTTATAAACTTTGAAGGCGCCGCTATTTGGCCCATTACATGTAGGATGACAGACTTATCTACGGAGTCAAATGAGACTTCGAAGTTCAGTAAAACCACAGCTGTTGACCGGGGGTGCATATGGTCCTGCTCAAGAATTCGACATAATGTAGAAATATAATACATAGTACATAATAATATTATTATTATGTAATACTTAACTGATTGAAACTCTGCTTGATGCTTCCGGATTTGCGCCTCACGTGTCGGGGTTCGGCGTTGCCGTATTATTGAAACCAGTAACCGGGTTATGACGGATATCAGGCTGATATCCCGATGGTGGAAACAGTCGATTCGTGTATCACTGTGCAACAGATAATTGATTGGCCCCAGTTATCTGAAACGCGTTCCTGTTCCAAAAATCCAGCTAAGACAGTAACCGCCTTTAAGTGGCACCAGTGGAAGGTTATCTGGCCCGGCAGCCCGATGGCGCTTTGACGGCGAAAGATATGTTTGCACTTCAATGAGGGAGGATCTAAACTCACAGATCACGGATTGAGTTGAGCAAGTCGGATGAAAGACACAGATACGGAAGCTGATGGCCAACTGTTGTGAAAAATATTCTACCCAATGGCTTTATTATATATTAAGTCTTAAGAATGATGTTTGATTAGCTCCCTAACAACCGCTGTCCAGGGACCTGTTTTGCACATTAGGTGGAACAAGCTCCGTACATTTCCCGCTGCACTAGCATACGATATTTCTTGAGCTTGTTGGCTGCACCACACCTTATTTCGTTTGAGTTGAAGGAAGAAGCATGTTGCAGTCCCTAAAGGATATAACGTCTTGCATGAGGAAGAGACAGAGACTATCCTGAGGTCCACTGTGTCCCGTTCGGTGAAACCACATGCAAAGTTCCCAAATTCACATGTGGCGGTTGTTACATCTTACAAATTACGAGTAATGTATTCTCAGACCGCTTCCAGAGCACCACACATTAAGTTTTGGTATGTTTGCTTAGTTCGTGACTCAGAATATTTTTCAGTCACTAAAAGGGAAGTTAGCTTTCTAGGTTCACCCCGGAAATTCAGTGAAAATCGAGATCGGACGAGGTCATGATCTGAATCAGCATATGTATTCCCGTGATCGAGTCGTGTGTTGAGCCTCGCCTATGTGATTGATTTTACTTCACGGCTGTTTAACAGTAGGTGGACGCCGGGTAGCACAACGGTGTCCACGGCACATAAATACAGTACTGCTGAGAAACAAATAGCGGTAACCACAGAGTTGTAAAAAAACATTCTCCATTATCATCACGCCTTGGATCTAAGCTAGACAGGCCACCAAACCGTGCTTCAGATAAACTGAGGCACTCTGCTTGCGATTAGGACTATATCTGAACCCTTCGTGTTGGATAAGAGGTGGTCTTTCGCGGAATGAGTGCTATAGTTGGTGTATAAGCTGAAACCATAAACAAGGAGCAGTTAGCATTTCGGCCGGTGTGGATGGATCAACGGCACAGAGGTGACCGCTTACAAGAATTCAATCAAGCAAAAAAGCCTCAGCTCGTGAGATAAAAACGATGCCAGCACTGTCGCAACCAGACGCAACAGCAGAGGAATCACTCGAAGTTTGCAGTGGATGGCATCTAGACAGCTAACATGCCGTAAGCCGAATTGCAGTACTCAGATCTTGCAATCGGGTTTCGGAAAGACGGACAATGTCTGTCGATGAGGAATCAAGTGTGCGAGCAAGAGCAGCTTGTTGGTCATTGATAAACGAGTCATTAGCGACAGCATCAAGTTAGGTGGTGCGAATTGTTGGAAAATTAACGTGGTTGTGCAAGCTTGGAAGAGAAAAAGTGTGGAAATGGCTTAAATCAGTTGCGCCAGTGCGTAAAGAACGGTGCAGGAAAATCAGCTTGCTATACAAAGGGTGACTGAATAACTTGATGTCTGTATTCGAGTAGCCAGCTCATGAAGAGGGAATTACTGGGGCTGCGTTGCAAGCATCTAAAAGTGAATTCCAACTACCGCTACCGAACCTTGAACATGAGCCAGATCGCCAGCTAACCCTACTCTCAAAGGCCCTTGTCTAGGGCTGGACAACCCGTGTGTCTCAGATCTCGTGATTTCCGCGTGTTGAATTAAAGAATGCACAGCCGAACGGTGCTTTTTGTTGTTTGCTGATTGATCAAAGACCCTCGTCCTCGCTATTATCATCATAGACAACAAACTGGCGTTGACATTATTCGTTACAATACAACCACATACAGTTTACTTCAAGGACGTCAAAAAATGGGAGCAAAACTGGAACGCGATCAGGTGCTAACTCACTACGGGTATTCCAGAGTGCCCTCACGTACAAATATTGTGCGAAACAATCAGGATGGGAAATGACGGCATATAATGAACCTCGAAGTTCTGAGGGTTCGAGCATCTACCGCAGGGTATGATACACAAAAGCTGAACAAATATTCGTTTTACTTAACAGCGCGTATTCTTCGCGTGCGATCCATCACCATACCTACTAATCAATGAATTGATAAAAGTCTCAACAACTGCTGATTTAGAGGTGTCTGATTTTCGCAAGGGAATACCGAGATACCCCAAACTTAACGCAAAAGTTATGGTGCAGTATATCTCCCAGTGCCAGATTGCTTATGTGAACCGTCCAAACTGTATCATGATGAGAATACCCCAATTCAGTTGTGGACGCTCGCTCAAGTAGTTCGAGTGATGTACACAGCGCAACCATAGGACTAGGGTCTACGGTGGACCTACAGCACCGTTGTGTTTTCAGCGGAACTAGAACCTAGTACGGCCGTTTAGGTGTTAGAAAGGCCAAAATAAAGTGTCTCACTTGGTGCTGCAAATTCCCTTTTATCGCGGGGTTATAAAGCGATGGCTGTGTCACTAACTTAACAGGAGTATGAGCAACTTCTAAGGCCGTGATCATTACATATTTATACGATAACGGTTTAGGCACACGGTGTTTGTCAATGTTATCAACTGCAATCCACAATGATATTTCACTGGAGCAGAAAGGCTTACTTTGACAAGTGCACCGATGACACCGAGACTGGTGAGACGTAGATACTCAAAAGGTCGCGTACGATTACTTGTGTTCAAGAAAGTATACAGATACAAAGGGATGTTTGCTTTGAGAAAGTCGCTCCTTGTTTCCGGGTGTGAGGCCAGACATTGAAGGAGGGCCAAAGCATTGCAAACCCGATTGGATTGGTGAGCCTAGAAATAACAAAACAATACACTGAAAGGAGCTTCTGGGGAATACCGATCATAAATGACAAGTGCATTGACATACAAAATGCCGAAAACAGAACATCAGCGGAAGGCAGTTTTTGGTAAAATATTTCATCGGATTTTCGAGTGCGGTGGATCATTACTTACAAGGACCGAGTTTCTGTTCACTGTGATCGAAAACCCCAGGTTGAAGATTCTGTATAATTTTTAGGTACGTTTAGATGCAACAAGATGCATTTCACATTTACACGTGTGGAACAAACCTAATTTCTGGGAAACAGACCATGTGGAATGCGCAGTCGAATTAACGTGGAACTTGTTTTTTTCATGGTCAGGTAGATTATCTCAAAATCAGTTCATACAGCGCCAATATCAGCCCGGTGTAGCGATTGAGCGTGGTGACGGGAACAGCCGTTGTGTGGGTGTTCGTCATAGAAATAGAGGGTGCACTGTACTCATATAAGAAAAGAAAAACATGTGAAATACGGACTGGAAGCTGCGAACTATTACTTACATTCAGATTAGGTGGGTTGATATAAGGATATATTGCGCAAATTTCTTGTAAAAGGGCTGCAATAGATCCACACGAATTCCAAAGTAGCGGAGCAAGTTCAGGAACACTTTCTCGTTTTTTGCTACCAACAGGATGAACAAACTACACACACCTACCACAGCTCGAGCAATGCGCTCTCTCTCGTTTCCACGTTCGTAAGAGCGGATATCCACTTATAAACACTTTCCATTTCTGGTGCAGACGTGGTACTTAGAGGGGCAGAAGGCGATGCAGCGGAGGGTGTCACCGGATTCATTGTGTATGGTTGAGCGTTTTCACATAGCACGCGTGCAGGCAACGGCAGAAACCAGCAGCAGGTGTAAAAGGCTATACAAGGTGAGGGAGTATAACGGAATCAGATTAAGGTAAAAGATGCATGAGACATCAATGTATCTCAAGGAAACTGTGTTGGAATTACAACTCATAACAGCTGCCCTAAACACAGCGTAGATCCTATCCAAATTCGTCTGAGTCTTTGTATGGACGAAAATCCCCGCGTGGCTGAGCCCTTCTGGGATCAGGTCATATAATTATCATTATAACTCAACCCTAGAGCAGGACAGTTTTCGGGGTTATAGGGGGATTTTTGCTCCGATGAAATATTTGTATCTTCGACGTAGAAGGCCAAACTTTATTGGCAGTCCCGCCGTGAAGACCTTGAAGTGTGAATGAGCTGCTCAGAACGTTTAGTGAAAGGGTGAGCAAATAGAACGGGGAAATGGCGGTGGGACCAATGTGGCTTTGATGAGTGGAATGCCTAGCGGAAGACGGAAACTGAGTCGGATTGGAAGGCAGGGCTGACCATCGGTGCATCCAACAGAGCTGTCATGGAGCCTCTGAGTGTTCGATTACAATTCAAGGAGAAACGCTGGAGGCCGTGGAAAACTTTACATACGTCAGTGATTATACTGGCCCTGACAGAAGCGTGTTTGATGAAGTCAGTTCACTAATCTCAAAGGTTCAAATAAGGTTTGCTAATCTGCGGCACTTATTGCGTCGAAATCTCATATAACTGGGTCTCAAGAGTCACTTGTACCAGGTTACAGTAAGGGTTGTATAGTTGTATGGTCGCGGGACACGGCCTCTATGGGCAAGCGCTCTGAGACGTCTTCGGGTTTTTGATAATAGGTATCCCAGAAACTTTGCTGTTGTCGTAACGAGATAACCAGAAAACGGGCAGTCGGTTGTATTGCGAGTACTCCAGTCGCGGAAAACATTCAGCACCCTCAACTGCGGTAGCTCGGCATGTCCAAACGAAGTCTACCGAGATCAGTGTTGACCTCCATACCTCCTTCAGAATGGCGCAAACTGCGAGGTGAACAACGTGCGACGTGACAGGAGGGTGTGAAAAATATTATGAAGAGTTTGGGTGTCGTTGGTATGGTCCATGCTCCAGAATAGGGCTCGCGTGAACTCCGCACCTGGCTGGAGACATTGCAGGAACTGGTGGCTAATCGATCTCAGTGATGCCCGTGTTGTCAGCTTCTTTCTGGATTGCCTGACTGAGTGCTTGGAGGAGTGAACACTCCGGAATACTCGCGGCAGACAACAGTCAAGTCATTCCCCTACTCACTTTACACTTCATCACTTTAAGGTTTCAATTATAAATCGATGAGCCTTGTGATAGTACAGCAATGAAGCACCGGTGTCAACAATGATGTTCCTACTTTTAATGATGACGATGACGACTGAAGTAGGGGAACACGGACGACTCAAACGAAAGAAAGGGTCCGAGAGTGTCAGACAACCCGTACGATTCGCGAATCGTGGAATGAACTTCGGGCTGCGTAAGCTTATCCCAGTGGGTTGCCAAGGTACAGAGGTTAGAGGCCCGGTGAATGTACAGTCGCTAGGCTGTTGATATAGTGATTGATAGGAATCAGCATTCGCGACAGTTGTGGAAGTGCTTGGATTGAATACTTCCAAAATGGCTTTCAATGCTGCCTGTCAATTGTGATGATATCAATTTTTGCCGTTTTTTATCTTTTTAGGGCGTCTGGCGACGCGGTGTAGACCCTTAAACGGAGTCTGAAGCGGTTGCCTAACGTGCCTGTTCTCACGAATACGTGGGAACTGGTGTGAAGGTTATCAGGGGTGTGTACAGGAGTGTTCTGTGTCCTGTTTTCAACTGTCGTTTATGCTCACACAAACGATCAACGTAATTGCCGTAATCAAAGCGACTGGTACACCTAGATGATGTTGGCCCAGTGGGGAGCAGAAGGCAGCATCCATACACTAGCTCCGCTGGGAAAATACTAACATAAGCTCTGTGTTCTGGAGGCCTAGTAATAACAACAGTAGAACCTCCATCCACAAGGACTACTATGTGCGCAGAGTGCCGCCTTGAGCCGTCAATGAAAGCGTTCGACTGGTCCGTTGACCACCTGATGTTAAAAAAAGACACACAAATGTGCCTGCAACTTAGGGTATTCAGCAGACTTCCAAAGACGGATAAGAAGTGCCAGGCCGGGTAACCGACCTAAGTAACCCAAAACTCTAAGAATACCCGTGCGACCGTCTCGAAAGAACAATCTGACAGTGGGATGACCTCCGACCACTTGGAAAGACGGTCGATGCAGGTTGCAAGATAGATGGGACATTTCGATCGTGGTAAGGGACCGACCAGGTCGATGTGCAGGTAAGGAAAACATGCATCCGGTGTAGCAGATGTCCCAGGGAATTTTCGTATTTCTGGATTTTGGTACTCATCATCATCATCATCATCGACAGCATGACATCAGTGTTCAACACCGATGCTTCACTGCCGTACAACCATGAGTGATTTTGGTACTGATATTTTGACTTTCCAGATTGGAGCTATGAACAACCTTGACTTTTCTTTCAATGTGGCGATACATTTACACTTCCTGCCAAACACCGCTGCCTTGCGGTCAGGTTTTTTAGCCGAAGGCTTTGGTCGAGGACTTTAATCATCTTCCTGTCTAGGTCTGGGGACCCTGGCAGCATCCCAGCCCATGTACAAACATAATACCTGGAATGGGGGCGAGGTAGCTCAGTGGTTGGAGCGCGAATTTACTGATCGGAAGGTCCGTGGTTCGAATCCAACCTCTGCCTCTCCACTTCCCCTGTCGAGGCTTGGGCAACCTGGCAGTATCCCGGCCCTCGTGCTTCCTTCTGGTGGCATGGCAGTTAGGTACCGAAAGGTTGCTACAGCTGAACGATTTTCGACTTTTTTTCGAATACCTGGAACTAAAAATACTCTCACGCCACATCAGCCGTCGCGTGGTGTCATCACTCTGGTCGCCCTAATTGCTGTATACACCAGGGCGGGTGAGCGAAAACAGGCTGCTGTTGACGCCTCCCCTCTTTCACATACTTTTCCCTCCCCCACCAATTAATAACTCTCCTTGTAGGCCCATCCTTTAGGACTGGTAATCGTTCAGCTGTAACACCTTTTCGGTGCCTAGCTGCCGTGCCACCCGAAGGAAGCACGAGGCCTGGAATACTGCTAAGTTGCCCAAGCCTAGACAGAAGTCGAGGTGTATATGTCGGATTCAAACCACGGACCATCTGATCAGTAAATTCGCACTCTAACCTCTGAGCCAGCCTGTTCTTTTGGCAACGGTTTTGGCCGTAACATTTGCGCGCCAGCCGGTGCAGATGGCCTCAGGCAGATCGAAATCAATCTTCAAGCCTCGACGCCCAGCCTATCTGGTTGCTTTCAGCGTTTGCACTCCGAAGTAAACAGGACAACAAGCCGCTTTTGCTCTCACATTGGACTAGTTTGACATTGATATGTGCTGTGCATCAAAAACAAGAATTCAAGATAAAAGCACAGCGGCTGAGTTGAGTGCCCATCACACTCCACTCGTTTCCGGCTGAGAACCTCTGGCGATCCAGAGGAAGGATGTACAGGAGTCGATATCGTCCTAATTCACCGGGTGGAAGTATCCTTGCTTGACTGAATACCCCTTGCGTGGCCTTGGTGCAGTTCACTTTGTAAACTTCTGTGAAGGAGTCTCGCGAGTAGGAATTTGATCGCTCTCTGTGATAGTACCATTCTCAAAGGAGGGGCTCATAGTGAGTGTGGTAATACATGTGGATCAGCTTGACCCCAGTCGTAAAGAGATCCTTGGCGTGACGTCTCCTTCGTCGCCTTATGGTGGCCCACGACTCGACAGCAGCAAGCGGGATTCCGGCCTGACAGAGGTTGTGTTGGCCAAATTTTCACATTCCGTCAGGTGCTAGAACAACGCCATTCAGATTTTTAGTGTTCCCTTGATTTCCAAAGCACATTAGACTTCCTTGAACGGTCTGTTCTACTTACCACGATTGTCCAACAAGGAATGCCCCGAAAGTCTGAACCTAAAAGTTCTTTGTGTCCTCAGACTCCGGACGTGTGGGTATACAGAGAACTCTCAAAAGCTTCCGCACACAAAGTGACGTCCGTCAGTGGTATCAACCTTCTTCATTCCTGTTTAATTTTGTGATCAGCGAAATAGTGAGACGAACGCTCGAAGGCCTCAAAAACGCTGATGACTGAAACCTTATCGACCAGGAGTATGCAGGCAACCTCGTTCTCGTGTTCGAAGAGAAGATGCAGGTGTTTTTGAGTGGACTGACTTTTGGCATGCGATTTGCACGCACAAAGTGTAGGGTCTTGCTTCTGCAGATACAGTCACTGGATGCGCCACTTACAATCCAAGGAGAGGCACTCAAAGTTGTGCAGCGATTTACGTATCTTGGAAGTTGTATTAGCTCAGATTGCAGTGACAAATGAGACCAGTGCACGACTGTAATATTCGGGTCGTGCTTGCTAACTTGAGACACCCATGGCAGGAAAGCGGCATATCCCTGAGCTTCAAGAGACACGTGTAGCTGGCTAAGGTTCGGCTGTTTTGTCGGATGGATGAGACGTGGCCTCATTGAGCAGCGGAACCGAAACTTCTTCGGGCACTCGACAATCGTTGTCTGAGAACCATGGCTGGTGTTGGTTGGCGTCAGCGAATCCGTAATGAGGCAATTAGAAAACGAATGTTCGGTTGTGCAACGAGACTTCCATTAAAAAATGTACCCAGCAGCAGAAGCTGCGGTGGTTATGCCATGTATTGCACACACAGAACTATCGTTTGCCGAGGAGAGTGCTGTTTTTCGTGCCCAATTAAGAGTGGCGCAAGCAGAGAAGCGGTCAACCTTTGACCCGGGAGAGGAGTGAGGTTACGAAAATTCTAGGTGCTACCGCTGTGACTCGCCTTCCAGGATCCGGACCGCGTGATCCCCGCTGTGCTTGGTTGGAGATGCTGCAAGATATGGCTGCTAATCGATTTCGATAGCGTTCCTGTTTTCGGTTTCTATCCATACCACCTGAATGAGTTTCTGGAAGTGTAGACCACCCGGAATAACTGTAGCAGGCTAGCACTAAGTCCCTTCCCCATACGCTTTTACTCTTTCCTCCACAATACGGCCTTCAAACGAATTATGGTTGCACGGCATCGAAGAGTCAGTGCTGGACATTGGTGTTAGGCTGTCGGAGATGATGGTATGACGAGGCACT
This sequence comes from Opisthorchis felineus, assembly GCA_004794785.1. Taxonomy (NCBI): domain Eukaryota; kingdom Metazoa; phylum Platyhelminthes; class Trematoda; order Opisthorchiida; family Opisthorchiidae; genus Opisthorchis; species Opisthorchis felineus. The sequence goes on from SJOL01005223.1 coordinate 11,480, forward strand.
TTAGAGAGTTGACACTGAATACGGCTTCGGGCTCAGTTTCGAACGTCTTTATTCATCTTAAGCCCTACGAAACGGCTGGTGATCAACTTGACCGAAGCGCACGTATCGGTGTGACATTACGCGGTGGCAAGTGGTCGGAATCACGGGGGGAGGTGTATCCTGCGATGTAAAACAAACTATCATTCCTTCAGAGGTTGTTATGCGGTGCAGTTTCGCGAGTTTTGAGTCAGTAGTTTGGGCCTGCGTTATACCATCTTACTCAATCGATACTTGGCATGTCGCTGAGGAGTTCTTCGATATACCTGAGATGTCAGTCGTGAACCGCGTGATGACGTCTAGATGTCTTGTCTCTCACAAAGAATAACAATCAAACGCGCAGTGAATTTCATGGATTATTGATTTATGGTCAGTAAAGGCTATGAATGACCTGCCTTCAAACAGTCCTAAAATGCTGGATGGCAAGGTAGATAGCCAACGACTCCGCCAATGACGCTGTGCCGGGCGTCGGCGGATTGCAAACATCTGTATAAAATGCCAACAGTCTCCATCTACCGCTGACAGAATGCTGCAGCACTGCTCCCACGGCTATCGGCCGTAAGTTATAATGGTGCCCAGGGCTGTCATGGACTAGTGAGGCTACGTTGATTACCTGTTTCAGACGCCTGAAGGCTTGACACGCATCCCCAGCAAGTAAAAAACTTTAACCTTTGCCTCACAAGAGATCATTTAGCGGTTGGATAATGGTAGCACAACCCTGGTCCTCAAGGATGGTGTGATGGTCTAATGTATCCCAGTATTCCAGCCAGTATCCATCCAGTATCCCAGCCCGCGTACAACCATGAATTGCACACATACAAATAAACTCATGCCACATCGGCCGTCGCGTGGTGCCACCAGTCGGGTCGCCTTACTCGCTGCACACAGCAGGGCGGGTAAGCGAAAACAGGCTACTGCTGACGCCGCCCTTCTTTCTCCTTCACATACGTTTTCTTCCCCCCCCCCCTTCCCACCGCATTAATAACTCTACCCTTGTAGGCCCAGCACTTAGGACTGATGACTCCGTTCGTCTTGCATCGGTTTTGCATGCAGCATCTGCTCGTCACATGGCGCCGACATTCTCAGGTATCTCCAAGTCAATCGTGAAGCTTCGAAACCCAGGCTATCTGGCCGCCTTCAATGTCCGCACTCTAAAGCAAGCAGGACAACAAGCTGCTCTTGCTCTCACACTGGACTC
>SJOL01005223.1:29447-80433 GCA_004794785.1 Opisthorchis felineus
TTTTTCTCACTTCGTGTAGTAGCTGCGTGGAATAACCTTCCTCCGACAGTTGTCCTCGCTCCCTCTAGAACCCAGTTCAAAGCACTATTAGACACTTTCCTTTGCGAGTCCTCGTGCTGGCAAACATACTGCCCCGCGCTGAGAACTTAAAGAGCAGTGCTACACCGTTTTTTCGCTTGTGCCTTTCAGGTGAACGACAAGAACAAAAGCGACCCGGGAAACTTGGGCAAAGGCCTCGATCCTGTGTATCAATCCGTGAATCCGTGATTCCGTTAATCCGTGAATCCGTGACTTGTATACTGAGTCATGATTGGCTGCTGTGTTCATACTTTCGGTCAATGGAAGCTCGCCTTGGTGGTGAACCGGCAGGCTCCCAATCCTTCCGCTCAAGCGTCTACGGCTTAGGGTTCTTGGTCGTAGCAGCCGCAACTGTGAGCGGCATAATAGTTTTGTTACAAGATTCCACCCAACATGCGGCCTACTACAGCATACTTCATTGCCGTCACGAAGAGACTGCACATTACAGTGGTGTGGCGGTTGGTGTGTTTCTGTGACCCGTTGAACTATACGGGATAGTGTCATTGCGACACTCACAGTCTCAAACCAGATTGGTTTTTGGTTGGAGATCTGACCAAGATTGACCTCTGATCGTCCACTTTTGGGATCAGGACACGTTTGACGACTCAGTTCCCAAAAAATTATTGCACCGATCAGAAGTTCTGATGGAAACCAGGAAAACTCTACCAACAACAAACGAGTATGATGGAGCGTGCAGACCTCTAAAGCCTCGGATAACAAAGAGCCTAAGGTTTGACAGAAAGCGCTGGTGGTTTGCAAAAGCTCCGGAAATGGAGAAGACGTTTGCAACAGGAACAATAACACCCTGTTCCATATAATCTGGCCAGCTGGTCCGAAGGCGGTGGGTTACGGCAGTGAAGCATCGGTGTTGAACACTGATATCATGTTGTCGATGATGATGATGATGATGAAGGCGGTGGGCTTTAGTTAAATGATCTCCGGAAAGGAGGGGATCTCAGTCTATTCACAGAAACGTGATCTTGAGCGATGGGCTGAACACTTTGAAGTGCATTTCGGCTGGGCCGCATCAAATCACCCTGCGTAAAGACTGAGTGAACCTGGGCATCAATTCGCCATCGTCCACAGAAGTCCAGTGCGCTATTTCATTGCTTCAGCAGAACGAACCACATAGTTCAGCTGGTTTGCACCTTGCACTCTTCAAAGAAGGTAGCAAGGCCGTCGTGGCTAACCTAGAGACCTCACTGCGAATTGTTTGGGACGAAGAAAAAGTCGAACGCTTCGACGGTAATTCTGATATTCAAAATGGGTGCATGAACATGGTGTGAAAACCACCGGGCTATCAGCCAAGTGAATATAGTTTCGAAGATGTTCTCTGGCATCCTACGCAGGTCGATCTGTCATCGGGATAGTCGGGTTTCGCCCTGGCCGGGGTTGAACCGATCATATCTTTGCGACAAGTGCTGGAACCACATCACTCCTTCCGACGGCCAACAGTAATATACTTTTGACTCCGTTAATCGTCAGAAACTGTCTGGTGATGAGTGTTCCTAAATGGCTGCTTCTTATAGAGGCTGTGTAAGCCTTCTCTTGTTGGCGCGTACGCTTTTATGGAAAATTCTCTCCTTCGTTCACTACATCCAGTGGTATCGGGCAAGTATGTCTTTTGTCACCCTTTCTCTGTAACTTCGTAGTCGATGTGCTGCTTAAATCTTTTTTGCCTATCTATAACACCTTGGGGAGAAATACTCCTGGGACGTTCGCTCTCAGGAATTGAGTACGGTGGTGGCATTGCTTTTGTGGATCAGACCCTTCAGAGATGAAAACTACTTTAAATAACCTGAATAATTCTGCTGCACATTGGGGTGTGCCCTTCGCACCTGTAAAGTGTACAGTGCTGCCACAAGATTGGGTGTGATCAAATCCAAACCTTATTCAGGTGAGCCGACCGATGTGGCAGATAAGTTCGTTTACCTGGGCAGCCGCATATGTCCCAGCGGTCTGGTAAAAGACGAAAGTACCTCTAGATTTGAGAAGGGCTGGGCAGCGTTTGCTAACCTCCGCGGACGTGACATCAGTGTGACTGTCAGAGATAGAGTGTACAGTGCCGCGGTCTGATCTGTTCTAATTTATGGACCAGAGACGTGGCCTCTCTGTGTGGAATACCTTTGAAGGCTCTCTGTGTCTGATAATGAGTGTCCCTGAGGCATGACGCGAGTCTGATGGGAATACCACATTAGCAAAGCCGGAATACACCAGCTGGTTTCCGGGAAAGCTAATTCTCCCTCGATAGATCCGCTAGCCATGCCCCCTAGGTTACGCTGGTTAGGCCGCGTTGGTAAATGCCATCTTCCCGGATGGGGACCGCGCGACAAGACAAACCAGTGGTTAGTAACCCTGACATATGGTTTTGTCACGCAGCCAATGGCGGTTTTACATCAAAGCTGTCACCTTCACTGCGTAGCTCTCCATCCCTGCCACACCACAAACAGAACCATTCAACATCAGTGCACAGATCGGGCCATCGCCTCCAACGCGTGGCTCTCATTCCGTTATTCTCGTTACTCTAGCTGAACGAAGCTGTAACAGCTGGAACCACTGCCTTTCGATGCACGGTTTTTTAGCTGGAAACTTTACTGGATTGAACACTTCAAGACGCTCAGACAATCTGGACAGGAAATGACACCACGAACGCCACTGATGCCGGTTAGCTGCTTGTCCCCTAACATGGCTACTTCGAGGAAGGCCATGTACGTCCTCCCCCTGTGTTGCTTTTTTGAATCAATTTTTGTTATTTCTATGGTTGAGACGAACACTGAACCAGGTGGATAATAAGACAAATCGCGTGCTACGTTTCAGTTGAACACGCTGTTGTTTTCCTCTTTTATTGAAGGCTGGACAATGATGTCTGCACGGACAGTTGTGTGTTGCGTAACAGTGTTTAACGGTTGTGATGAAGGTTCAAGCAGAGAACCTTACAAATCGGGAACTGCCATTCCTTTCACTAGTTTGTGTTCTGTGTTATGAAGGCCAGGTTATACGCCTTATTGCCATTTAATTTTCCGGTAACTGACTGGCTTCCGTCAAAAGCCCCTTCGAATGGAACGGTTTATGTGAGGTCATTTTATGGCATGGTGCTGAAGCGCGCAAGATCTAACCACAATCTTAGTTAGGGCAATAGAGTGAGCCTCGTGGACATCCGTCATGATTGGGGCCATCAGCTCTCACTTCCAAGTTGTTGCGCAATGCTATTTCTACGAATTTTTACTTATTACGCGGAATGATAAATCATGGAGACCGATAAGCATTCGCTAGCTTCTCTTCCCAATTCAGTCATAGCTTAGCTCGGTGAAAGGATGCATGGTGTAAAGAAAATACACAAATGCTACAGGGCTAGTCTAGTAACGATATCCATAGCCCTTTGAAGAGATCCTAAGACTTGAAGACAACTGGTTATTCATGGCCTGATATACTGTATGATTTTTGACGGTAATTTTGTTCGTTGTAATCACTCGTTTCAATTTATAACACTTTCCAGATTTTTACCTACCCCTATACAACCTCCACCGTTCGAACAGTGGGTTTGTCAAACTGCTCCAGGTTCGCCCAAGCACACTGACGAATGGGTTAGTGAATATATTTCTCTGTATCATCATACCGTATTAGAGGGCTGCGTTGAACGCACACCGTACGTTTCCCTTATCGCTTTGGTGTTGACCTTCACTGGTTCTGGCCTGATGTGTGGCACAAATTATGAGGCGCTACGGCGAACGGACATAGTTTTCACTGAAAACTTCTATCCTGTCAACAGGTAAACAAATTTCCTCACCGTCGGTGGTGTTTTGGGTGTTGTCTGATGTTGGTTAGTGTGTTTATGGTTGATGTCCGTTTTTCCCATCTACACACCTGTGTACTTCACTATTTCGTTTAACGCAATCTAAAGTCAATGTGTTTTTTGTGCCTGTAATTCACTCCTGTTGTTTTGACGCTTTCAGTCATGTGAGCTGGACGAAGACGGTTTCTTAAACATACTTGTGGTATCCGGTTGTTTTCCTAAGCCATAGCTGTCTAGTTTGCTGCTAATCCCTTCCATATTCATTTGGTGTGTCCAACGTGCCAACAACTGCCCCAACTGAAATTTTATGGTTCCCGAGTTTCTCGATACAGTTACCTGATAGTTAAGCAGCATTTCCTGAGACACCTGATGCCCAAAGTCCCATTGGATAGTTCTCTTTCACAATGTATTTGTGAAACGTTGTGACTGAGATTGTTTGACCGTTGGGCAGCGTGTCTCCTGCTCAGACAGTCAGTCACTCTTTGTGGAACTACTATCCGTCCCATGCTAATTTTAGCTTAATGACTTCCTCTGAACCACTTTACCGTTGCATTCAGTTTCTTTGGGTTACACGTCGTTTCACTGCAACTGATCTTACGGACACACCCGTTTTTGCAGACGGGACGTAACAGTAAAATTTGCGTCGAGGCCTCTCTCATAAACAGATAAAAGTGAATTCACAGGAAAAAGAGGCACCTGCGTGTGGGTGGTCTCACGGACTGTGGCATTTATATATATTCGGACGCCTTTCCGCTTCAGATCACTTTGCCCCAAAGCCGCCACTCAGTGGAGGAATTAAAGGCAAACGACTCGAATAAGCTCATTATACTTATTATTACTGAACAACGATTTTGGACCATATATTCTCATAAATTTGACATGTTCTGTATGCAGAACAAGCGTGCAAGAACCAAGTTTGGCTATTTACCCAGAACGCACTCAGCTTCGTCGCACTTTACTCTCTGGGTGTATGATGAAACGATTGTTCGTGATGCGTGTGACTTAGGAGTTGCACTTAACCCCAGGTCTGCCCCCGCTCTGTCGGAATCGGTTCCAATAGGAGCATTAGTCGTCGCGTTGATCAGTTACTTAGCTCGATCAACTTGGCAGTCAACACCGAGACCGGCGCCTGTCTGTATTGTGATCTTATGCCCTGATAAACTCGTTTCCTGAGATTCATCCGAGCTGGTTCGTCAGGTTGGAACAGCTATCATTGTCATGCTTGCAGACTATATAGATGTCAGAGTCGGTCGTCTTAGTCCTGTGAAATAGAACCCAGACGGTAGTTTGTAGTCGTTGCTCGCCTCGCGGACAACGGAGAACAAATCCTACATTTTTGCGCTGACTATCAGCTGTTTCTGGCCTGCACGAATTTTCAACGCAAACCCACACATCATGTAGCCTTGCACCCACCACATGCAAGTTTACTGTGGACTCAATTGGACCACATGGCTACCAGCTCCCGAAAGAGAGCTCTGATTCAAAGCTGCCGTTCTTTCTGGAGCATGCCGCTTGATTCCAATCACGTTGCGATGCGAGCACTTCTGACGAGTCGCAAGAGATATCTCGACCTTCAGGGAACTGTCATAGCCCAGCAGTTCCGGTCTGAGCTAGCTAGGGTACATTACTTAATGAATCAACGCAATACATGTATGAGGCATAGCAAAATATAAAAAGAGCTATGCTTGTGATGTTCCAAGTAATCTTTCCGATTTCCCCGATAAGATCGAATGACCACTCATTTCATTCCAGTCTTACAACCGCGAACCACGTACATATGTACGGTGGTTCGGGTCGCCACAGCTTATGACAGTGGATAATACAGGAACAGGAGTAAGGAAAAAATGTTGAAATAAAATCCAAATAAGACCATCGGATTAATGGTTTAGAACAAGAGCATAGATAATACCACCACTGGTTGCGTGACCGCAATGTCCGTTATAATCTCCTACGATTGCTGTGGTGGGTCTTCGATACCCGAAACCCGCAGACGAAATGCACCAGACCAGAATTTTGTTACATTTTTCATGCTCACTTTCCTGGTCACGCGTTGTCCACCGTGTGGTATCTTCCAGTCGCAACCTGATTCAGTAAACAGAACACGATGAAGCAATATATCGCTCAACATACGGAGCAAATGGCCAAGCCAGCGCATCTGGTGCAGCCGAATCAACTCATTGGTTGGACAACTAGTTGGTTTCGTGCCAAAAACCATTCGTCGCACTTCACCACTGCTATTTCGATGTTCCCATGATAGATGTGCTTGGCTTCAACGCACAGCTGCCAGGCTTCACATGCGTAAAGCAAAACTGGGCGCTCTGCTGCGTTATGGACCCTGCGTTCCCCCGACAGGCTAGTATTACGTCGACCACAGAGGTTCCCAAGCTGAAGGAAAACAACGGACTTTATCACTTCTATCGTTCGCTTCGTCGGAAGTGCTGCCATCCGACGTGATACAATTACCCAGATAGATAAATCTGTCCACTACCTCTAGTGGGTCTCATGCAATGACTAGCTTTATTATTGCACTCACCCAGTCTTGCACTCTGAATGTGCAGAGTGCATACAAAGACGCATGGTAACCAAGCAGTGCAATTTCGTTCGCATGCTCCAAGTCTTTAAGGCCTTCACCTCGGTGAAGCTCCACATTGTGGGTAGGAGACATAGGGAGCGTTTCTTCGATGATTAATTTGAATAGGAGGTCAAAGAGGAAAGATAACCAAATGAAGTCCTAACGGATACCTCTTTTCGTGATGAACTCAGGAGAACACTCCGCGGAACTTCACGCCCCCACGGTTGTGTGCGACAAGCAATGGCGCACGCTTAGTTTAAGTCTACTAGTGTTTCTTCAAGCACCATTCCGTTCAACTGATTCGTTGTACTTTTTGACTGTGAATTTTGTAACCACATCAATGGCAAATTAAAAAAGGGATGCTTTGATCAACTGGTATTGAAATAACATTAGTTGGCCTCACTATAACAACCAGTAACAACGGGACGGCTTACTGCGTATGCTAACCGGCCGGTCAAACGATAACAGAGAGGAACCGCACTGAACAATCACAGCAAAGCTACCAGATACCTTCTGGAAACCTGTATGGATGCAGTCACTGAAGCAGAAATACCACAACCAACAGCACAGTGACGAGATTGTCATGCTTGGCTGTGAAATGTCTGCAGTCCAACTGTCAAGCCCGGTGACCGAACCAACGACAAAAAGACATGTTAATTTCTCATAAACAGGGGTATCTGAATTGCGAGACAACTGCTTGATTTGGGCGAGTTTAGTGAAAAACGTGCACAGAGGCATGGGCCCAACTGCAGTCTAGATACTTCCTTTTATAACATGACATATTTCCAATAGTTTATTTAATTAACCGATTAGTAGATGGGTTTTCGGGCCCTCTTTTACGGATTGGCTGAAACGACCGGCGTGCATTACCGACTTTGCTGGCCCTCGGGAACTTGTGGTTATCTCTTCCCAGTTACGGCACTTGTGCGAGGATGGCGCTTTTTGAGCATTGATTATTAAGCACCTATTTGTCGGTTTAACCTACGGTCCACAGATTATTTATTGTGTTTTGCTGTTCCGGGAAAATTTAGTGGAAACCTACACTAGGCTGAAGCTTCATCTGAAACAGTATACATCTTAGATCCATGTTTGCTCGGTGATGGGTAGATGCCAGTTAGCACAGCGACAGGCATTGTGTCAAAACTGGTTACCACTGAAAAACAATCGGTTATCGGTACGAAGCTGTAAGTGGTGTCCGCCATTATCGTTGTGCTTTCCGTTTAAACTAAACATTCCCCGGAGGACTGAAGTGCCCTACTTAAGCTTTGACACCTTCAGCTGTTATAGCCGTAGCTAGACTTCCTGGTTGGTAAGACAGCGGTAAGTCCTCTATGAAAGTGTCTTTTCCCGAGTCATCTGGATTTGGTTGATGCATAAGTAGACATTCAATCAGTAGCAGTTTTCATTTTGGCCAGCACGTGTTCTAGTGGGAGTGGACGGTTGGACAGAGTCGATTAGTTAGGAATAAGGAAACCTTGGAACTCCTGTACCACGAGCCGCAGAGTTATCTGACTTTCGTAGTAGATAGTTCTTTAGATTGCGACTGTACCACAAGCTCAATTACTGTACTTGAATCTTGTATTTGGGTTTCAAAAATGCATTGCCCATCATGGAAGTATCTAGAGTCCACGCAAGAGCAGTCTGCTGGCCTATTGGCTTAAGAGTTCACACCTCGAATTATTTAAAAAAACGAGAAACGGGTACGGCACTGGTTTGTGCGACAGATACGAGCGTTGGCTTACAGTTCGTCACTTTCCTAGGTATCTATATCTGGATCTGTAGAAGACTGATTACTGGGTGCAACGGGAGGAGGATTAAAGGAGGCTCAATCGCATTTTCTTGCTTCTCCGCTAGGCTGTATGCACCGACTAAGACGGCACGTTTGATAGCATCACACGACGGCCGATATGCTTTGAGGTTGTACGTGAACCGAGGTCGCTCCAGGATGCCCAAACCTAAGCGGAATAATTAGGCTCCTCAAACAACTTTGGTTCAAAAGGCTGACCGCAGTGCAGCGGTGGTTGGTGTAAGACTACAAGGTCCTATTGGCGTACTTGTTTGCATCCTCAATCTGAAGGACCAAGTGGTCCGACGTCTTTCGATATAACTGATTGGGTTTTCGGGATGTGCAAACCGTCCCAACACGAAAAGGCCGGGCTTCTTGACGGATCATCAGGTTTGGGCGGCCGGCTGTTAGCTGACCCATTAGAAAGCCCCAATTTGCGGTACAACAGACACTGGTGGACAGAATCATCCTGTTTGAACGTTGATTCTTGGTTCCGTTGTCGGGTTTGTAGGTTGAAAGAATGCTGTCATACCATCGCCGTTTGTTTATCATCCAACATGATCATCTGGCTCTCTCCAAGCAAAACTCTACTCGGCTTATTCATGTCCGATGGTGCGACCCTGTTTATCGAAGGCTGGTTGAGGCCTGTAAACGTCTAGCAAGTAACGGATCAGTCCATCTGTACCATCCAAAATGAGCTTATCCCATCAATGAGTTTCAAAATCACCCACGCGTGATGCCACATGATGTGCGCTGTTATACACACCTCAACTCATCGTGGATGTAGCTTGTTTCAAGCTGGGAAACCCTGTTCGTTCTCTTGAATGTAAACAGTAGAACAGCGCTACAAGCGTTATACTTCTCCTGTTCGTACTCCTGGACTTTGTGTTTCAACTTCATTGTACTTCTTGGTCCGGTGTAACCTAATTCTTGACTCTCAGTGTGATGTATTACTACTACCACGCCTTCTTCTCGAAATAGACCGGAAAGATTAACCCGGGTCCTTTTAACCGTTTCGTTTTCACTCTCAGTTACAGCTCTCTTTGTAGGTTGACATTCTTCCCTGATATTTGCCGATTTCTAAACAGTTGCTCCCCTTTCGCCTGGCATTTCACGTGAGGCCATGGAGATCGTTTTTCACTTGCGGCTGGTAAGAAACAGCCAATTTCTAGACACAGCATCCTGAAAGCACCGGTTTTCCGAGGAGACACTCCTCACTAGGACACTGGGTTTCGCTACAACATTTTATCAGTTTCATTTCACTATTAATTATAGTGGACCCTGTACCGGTGTACCGGTGGGTACTACTGATGAGGCATGCGAGTAGTATGTGTGTTCTCGTAACTTCGCCCTGATCTAATGGAAGGTGGGATTTATTATGGAATTTGTGGAACTAATTTGTAGTTTTTGCTTGCTATTGTGCGATAGTCAATGAATATCCAGGAGAGTTCAAGAAGACGCGTTCGAGAAGAAGATGGATATTCCGTTTTTAAAAACAACATGCAAATGAGAGTTTAACCTTCCTGTCCAATAGTCTGTAACCGTTTAGTTGGCGTTTTTCTAATAAACAACTCCGCAGCGAAGGGTTTCCCTCCTTACACCGGTAGCATCCGTTTTCAATGAGTTCATGTGTTTATCGATCTGCCAAAATTTAAGCTGAGTTTTTCTACGCAAGTCTCGATCAGCTAAATTAACATAAAACCTATTTCGACGGAATGTTGATTATGGTCCGAAACCAGGACCTTGTCTTTGTGACACAAATGTCTAAATTGCCCATCTATTTTCACTATCTGAATACCTCTGCCCGCTTTTTGTGAACTTTTCCTCTCTCTCACCCTTGCATATCTTGCCCCAGTCCACAGATCCTGCAAATCATTGGCATAGTCTATTCCGTTGTGACTATGTTATTCAGCATCGTGAATTTCGCCACCGGAACCTGTGCAACGGGAAAAACCAGAGAGCGAGTGTATGCTCACAAAAAGGCGCAATCCAATGGGCGAAATTATTCACGTTTTGTAAGTTTCACTAATTGCCTGTTATTTGCCGGGTATTCGAGCATTTTGTGTCGTGTTTCGACCTGTCTGTCCAATTACATCCAGGTTTTATGTTCGAATTTTAGTTGTTTATGGGAGCGGGAAGATTTTTGTGCGTTTAGTACGTTTTTGTTCATATTGTAACCCCTTCTGAAAAACCTCCATCTGAGTAACACGTCGAAGAAAGAAACGTGATTGGCGGTCCCACATCTTTATATTGTGATCACGACATTTTCCCTGCATAGGAAACTACCCGAGGAACAGTTTAAAGACAACTAAGTATGCAAGTCAGGTTTTCGCGATATGACATTTCCATGCTCGCAAAACCCCACGAATAGATGAGCAAGAAACAGATCCCCTCTACAGACTAACACTAGAGCACAAACGCAACAGTTGAACGATTTAAAAAAATCGTAAGTTTGATAAAACGCTCCAGACGACAAACCGGGTCTCCTGTTAATCACTGAAGCATGACTGATCGAACGCATTCAAACGAAACAAGGTGAACAGCATAGAAGTGTTTGCCATTTCTCTAAGTAGCCTTGATTTAGCTTCATCCTCTTCTAGGGAGTGGCATTGACCGAGGTTGATCCCTTCAAAGAAAGGCATGACAGATGACCGTCGGTTTTGGGGTTGATATCTGGTCACCACTTTTTAACCCGTGCCACCACAGTGGCGTAATTTTACTAATGGTTTCCCGACTTCTTCAAGGTAATATCGTGTTTGTGAGTCTTACGGCAGCTGGGCAGAGCAATCAGGAGCCCTCTTGATTTAGTCCCGGGAATTGTATCTGAAGAGGCCACATCAGTTTTTTTGGTGGTGAGGTGACTACTAGTGCCTTTGAGTAAAAAGGGGGAGATTTAAAAACAGGTGGAGTTTCGAAGGCATGGCGCTAATGGAGTCTGTTTGACAAAGATATATGGATGCTCTGTGCTTATCCAAACACCACCGAAGGATTCGAAGATGGTGGAAATGAATTTTAGCCTAAGTCGACCCGCGCAGATTTCCAGAGCGAATTTGAGATTTTGCTGTGAACAGTGGACATGCAACAGCACCCATTGTAAACTGAGTATGCTTTGAAGTAAGCTGTGGGTAATGTTGGAAGCTTGAAATGTGCAAAACGCTGACAGCGATGTACATGTTAGTGTAATTCCCGTATAACTCCGTACTGGTTTGGAGTTGCCTTCTTAGCCATGTTTCTTGTTGGCTTCTCTCTGGACCTACTGTTTAACGTAGTGATAAATCACAGTAGGAGAGTTTGACTCAATTTAATGGTGTTTCATAGGGAAATGGAGGACAGCACACAGTCAGAACAATGACTATCGAGAACTTAACAGGCGATTCCTCTTCGTTCACAGTTTTCTCGCTCTATTTGTTCTTAGTGCTCCTCATCCTTATCCTTGGTAGTTTCTTAAGGTGATCACTAAATCAATAACAGGGAAAATAATAGCATTTAGTGCAGTTTTTCGCGTGTGCTTGTTGCTTTTTGTCAAACGTCGCATGTCAAATGCCAGAAGTGCAATTTCCGGGCAACGGAAGATCTGCCTATCTATAATCTGTGACAAGCGCAAACCTGGAAACCAGTGGAGCTTCCCCTGTTCATCAGTGAAGTTCATCTATTAGTTGCCTGGAAGAGGAAAACAGTTTAGGTGATTCCCATTCTTTAAAAAAAATCCGTTCAGTCAGTTCAGTTTATTGGCGGTGTTCATTGATTTTCAATTATTCTAGTTGTCTGGTGAAGTGGACAGCTGCGAAGCTACACGTTCATGGTGATAGCCTCGATTTTTTCAATAAACGCATGTAATGACCGCAATAATTTTCACCAGTAATATGAGAAATATTCACTAATTTTTTATCAGTCCATACCAAATCCTAGTCGGACATGGAAACGGGGCGAAGTACTTCGCATGAAAATTTTCACTCCTTTGATAACCGTTTTATTATTGCTGAAAAGCAGCACATGCGCAGTAAATGTTACCACACACAAGTGATGAGTTATGCAGTAGCAAGTGAACCAAAGTCTATCTATACCATGTTAACCTGCGCCTTCCCCGCCATTTTTACACCCTAGTTCGTCATACGTTGCACCTTAACAAGTTGCAGGACTTCGTAGGCAGTCAAATTTCACTTGGCCCAATCTTGCTGTCTAATTCTCTACTACCCACCCCAAAATGTCACATACACATGTCGCAGTTGTTTCCTTGGGGGACAAGACCGTATTGATTACTGTCGTATTTGGACGTCCCTATGCCGCGTCCATAAATTTTAGTCAGTTGAATGCCGGAATTTCGCATTGTTTTACAGGGCTGCATAGATTTATGGCATGCATTAACCCAAATACTTCTCCTTAACGTTCTCTTTGCATTCTAATCACGCTTTGTTAAACACCCACGGTCGTGCCATCCAGTGTTATTTGAACAAAGCAAGGCTGAGTTTCTAACCAAGCACAACTTGCCAGAAAAAGGCAGAATAGGGAACACGGTTGGAATCAAATAGTAACCATAAATATACAGTTTACTGAATTATCTAGCATTCTATGCTTTTGATAATATCCGAATAGGTATTCCGAGACTCATGATTCAGGGTACGCTGCGCGAAAGTTCACCCTCAGTAGCTCCATCAGTCTGGTTTTGGTATGCCTTGCGGGTGGTGTAGGCCACCAGTACATCCGAGTATTTGTTTCCTCCAAGTGATCGTATGCAATCGGATACGCATGTTGGCTTTAAAACTGTCGCTTACAAATTCCGGCAAAATATTTCAAAACTTGCACCCAAAGGACCAGATTACAGCCTAATTCATCAGCGGGATAAGCGATATACAATTTGCAGGCAAGCATGATAACCTGATGTTGGAAAATCCATTCTGCACCCAGTGCGAAGGCCCACTCTTGACGAATGCGAGTACTCCTGTTCACATCCGTGCGCTTTGTGAGCGCTTTTGTTTACCAGGAAGGTGTGTTAAATTGACACCCCTGAGAGGTTTGTACTCACGTGAGATTTTTGCGCCCTCCAAACTTCCACAAATTTTTAGGCACTTTATTCCCACCACCTCTTCCATGGTCTCTTTCCAATATCTCACGGGATAAAGAAAAACGGTATAACGAGGTTTTGTCATCATTCGCTATATCCTTTTGATAATAGTTGGCTAATATCATTAAGATAGTTTTAGGAAATTCATAATTTTTTGCCACGTCCTTTCACCATCTGTATATTCGAACCCTACCAGTGGTAAAAACACCTACCTTGTAGATGTTCAGACCAGGCCTCTCCTTCCAACATCGACACCATCCTTTTGATGCACAAAATGCTTTACTTCCTGTCTTTGCAGCAATATGCATAGGTTTCATGCACACATCACTCGGTGGGAGGGACTTAGCATTAGTCTCTCACGTCTCTCGAATGATTGAACAGCGATCTGGTTGATCCCTTGGATATTTTGATCGATTAGCAGATTAGTATTACGAGTTGCGGGTTAGGATGAATGAAAACGGTGTGTCTAACCTTGTCAGCATGGGGCTTGTGATCAATAAAGTGACAGTTCACTTTGATTGACATACTAACCGGAGTTCATTGTGCCATATTCATTAAGTCATTTGTAGCAATGCATTTTCTCCATCTTTTACATACATCAACTGACCCTACTTTGCCAACCCATCAAAGTGATTGTCGGTCCCACTGAATTCCTTGTTTGGACCTCGCAGAAGTTGCCGTCATCATCATCATCATAATAATAATCATAATCATCGGCAGCATGACATCAGTGTTCAACACTAATGCTTCACTGCCGTACAACCATGATTTATTTGACAGCCGTATTGTGAAGAAAAGAATAAAAGTGGACGAGGAAGGGACTTAGCGATACGAGGTGCCTCTACCTGCAGATACTCATTCAAGCGCAGGTAGCAAACACTGACGAGAATATGGTTAAACAGAATTCCCGGGCTGTCACTGGAGGTTCGCACTTGTTTGCCTCTTCCTGTAGCCAGTTGGGAAATGTTTGGTTCACCTCAGCTCCCACGCACTTCATTCTTCTCTCCATCACAGCTTCTTGTCACAAATTACTTCGTTACATTGACATGGATCCTACTGTTTGTGGCCTTTGCTGTCCCTGTCGGATTGTGGGCAATGTTGCATACCATTTGTCGGGAAGAGACAGAGTATTGGCGAAATATCAGCGCTGACAAGGACGAAACGCTATTCACCTATACGTTCAATTTAACACATTACGGTGAGTGATGTTCTGTCTTCCGCCCTCTAGATCTATGTATCATCACTTTTACCTAAGTGAGCGATAGATTCGGTTTGTAATTGGTGTCTGCGTCTGCTCCTTCTTTAATTAGTACCTCTGGTATTCGGCCCTGAATGGGCTTCCTTAATTAGAAGTGGATAAGTACAGCATGCTTCAGTCTAACGCCAAAACACCGGCGTCATTGGTTTTCGGGTTTCCCAAACTTGGGAGAACGATATCCTGTTCTTTTTTACTTCCAAAACTTCCCCAACCTATCCTGTTTAAATTTTGTGAACGTTGCTGCAAGAATTTGCCCTGTGGATCCGAACCCTTGAGATGGACCTGTTAGTTTGTGCAAAGTCCCATGTTGATAGGTGGACTGAGTTCTTACTGTCGATAACATCAGAAGACCGAAACCATTTGCGAGCTTCATACGACATCCACGAATCGATCCTGAAAATGAGGTGTGAACACAAAAGCGATGGACTTACGGATTGATCGAATTGATCCACGTAATTAACCTAAAAAAAGACGTGACAAATGTCCAGCATGATTGCAGCTAACGCGGGCCACCCTAACTGTCTGGAATGTCCTTGTGGCGTGATCGAAAAAGTAAGCCCTTCTTAAGTTTTATGTACATTGACCAGCTGTTGACAAGGCTTGATCGATAGCGATAATCAGAGGCGATTTTCTTCTCTCGAAGAAAGTGAATGAGGATATCAATGCAAACATGTCTTCGCTGTGTGTCGCCTGATTGGTCAAACTTATTTTGTGAAAATGACTTCCTTCCCCTGAAATATCTTACTTTTATCTCAAACTGAGAGTAATAGGCTCAATGGTAAGGCAAAGGGGTATAGTTAGACGCTGTTTAACTAACGAACTCCCTTGTAATAACAACTCCTCCGCAAGGCTTGTGCTTCTTCTTTTCCGCGTCTCCGTAAATTGTGATTCGATAATTAAAATCAAGCCACACCTCAACCAGTTTCTCCTACTATGTCGATTCAAGGGTCGAGTTGGTGACGTTCTCCAACATACCATTTTATACACACTGCGGCATTCTGGCGCAATCATGGATCCCGCTTCAAAACACTCAATGTTGAATTGGATAGCCAGGATTTTACGTCCACTTGAAATGTCCGTGGCATAAAGAATAGGCAGGTACAGGTTACCGGCCATGTGTTCCATATTGTTAAGGGTCTGTAGGCAGTCGTACTGCAAACCCGACAGTAATAGGTTGATCAAAAGTAGGCTCAACTGTTGTATTTCCACATTAACAGTAAATTTTGGTGTATTTTCTCACCTGCTATAAGCCATATGCCAAGGATAGGCTGCTCCCAGCTACTACGGTTTCGGTCACCGGAAAGTGAGAGAGCATGGGAGGTGTAGTCAAGCATTGGAGACAATAGTACGATCAGAAAGTTCGTATTGAATCATTCTAATTATTGGAAGGAATGGGAAACTGAACAGCTACGCATTGAAGGTGATAGCTTTGATCCACGAACACCAGTGACTGCGTGATTGAATCATGTCTGACAGTGCCATTAACCATTAATAAATTGGGTCCCCAGGTCTCCATTCAGGGAGGCGGCGGTTTTCAGCCCACTTAATTTACTGATTGGGGCTTTCATATCTCGTTGTCTAATCCTAGGCTGTCCACATCTCGATAACTTCCACTCAGAACAGCGCTAGCTGAAAAGAGCCGTGCGAGGTAGAATGTACTCTGACATGCGTTACTTATAAGGCGTGGGAGAGTTCTTTGTTTCTAAAACCACATGGCGCACCTCAGCATTTCTATTCCGATGTTCCCATCAGACCCAGTCACTGTTTCGAAGACACTAATGGTCGAACGCCGAGTGTTTTCGTACATTTGCGCTGCGATTCCGATCCACAAAATTGTATGAATCACCCCGCCACAGTGTATACTCTGCCTTTGACAGACAAAGTGACGTCACGTCGGTGTCATAGGTGTCGGCGTTTGGCAAGAATTGCCGTGTTAATCTCGAATCAAGAAGTGGTCTCGTCTCCAGCCAGTCCACCGGGGCTTATACAACTGCCTCAGTAAACAAATTTACCTACCTGTCCGATTGGCTCGTCCGCAAGCATGAGATTCGGGTTTCATCCCACTCAATCTTGTAGCAGCTCTTTCCGTTTTGCAGGTGTGAAGCGCATACCAAACCGTGCGGCAGAATTAGTTAGGTTATTTAAAATGGTTTTCACCTTTGAAGGATCTGAACCAAGGTGGGTAAGATCGTCCGCACACTCAATGTCTGTGAGCGAACGTCTTGGAAGTATTTCGATCCCCGAGGTTTCAGAGGCAGGCAGAGAAATTTCAAGTAGCACATCAATAACAAAGTTGAAGAAGAATGGTAGGAGATCGCACCACTGGATGTGGTGAACTCAGTCTGTACTTGTCCACAGGAGTTTGCGTACAGTGTCCTCATAACGGATGAAAAGTTCAGACGGAACATCATTGATCGCTAGGCCTCCCGGTGGTTTCTGGTGACCTATAGAGTCGAGGTCAATCAAATCAAGAAAAACAACTAACATTGGACATTTGAAAGGGTGGCGCTGCTCAAGAACGTGTCTCAAGATAAAGATATGCATGCATCCTCGGCCAGGACGGAACCTAGCTTGATCCTAACGAATCTCTCCCGATAATCGATCAATCTGCGCAAAATAATGCCAGAAAGCACCTTGGATGCGCTGGCTACCAGGCTGATGACATGACGGTGTCCGCATGATGTTCTTGCGACCTTTTTGGCGGCTGGGATCACAATCGAAGCCCTTTATTTCACCAACCCACCTTCGTTCTAATCCTTCTGTGGTAGGGTTGTGAGCCTGTTCACTATCTCTTCACCATCTTCAAAAACTTCAGGGTGCAAACCATCCGGCCTGGATTCCTTTTCGTGTCGGAGGAAGGATAACTCATGCTGAATTGTTGTGTTCAGCCCATCGCTCAAAAAGACGATTCCGTGGATGAACTACCGTCCTGTCTTTTTCGCTGACACCTGTCCTCTTTTGCTTGGTTGGTCGAATCAACTAAAATAGTGTGCAGCTGTTGCCTGCAGCGAAATTCTTCCCAGCTTCCCGGATCTTTTCAATCCGCCAGCGTTCTCTGTCGAACTTCGGTCTCTTAATAGTCCGGTGTTTAAGAGATCCGCGTTCACCCTCGTAGTCGCTAGTTGCTGGTATGACAATTCGGCTGGTCTTGATGATATCCAGTATTCGGTTGGTCCAGTCCTGGCCCCTATCCTACAGCCTGAGAGCATGGCTTCTTTCACCCTGTTCTACTCAGTCTCCACCCAATCTTCGTCACCAGCGTGGCTGCACGCATTCATTTACTTTCCATCCAGATCAGCTCGATATTTTTGAGCTACTGAAACTCGTTGACGGAACTGTTCTACTTGGGCGTTCACCCACCACGGCTGTATCTGTTCTTGCTGACCGAAGCAGTTGCTACAGATCTCGGCAAACCCATCCTTGTCAGATCCTGAACTAGTCTGTCGGGGTATATGCTGACAAGGAAAATGGACACCGTTTGCCGCACCGAATTGCATTGATCTTAATTCAACCAGATAAACCCACACAGTATAGGTGACTGTTTACTGGGGCCCAATCCATTGAGTCGCTTTCAGCACTGGGGCGGAGCGCAACTCCCACACCATCATCACAAGAATCAGCAGGTACCCTAACATTGAAGTGCGAAACATTTGAGCTCGTCCTAGGGACTTTGAGGTGCCTGACCAAAGTGTAGTCCGGTCTACGTCTTTTTTGAAAGCAATATATATCGACAGAAATCGAAGTCAAGGTTTCAGTGATAGATTCATGTTGCCCAATATGACGGAGGATAGGGACATTGAAGACTGCATTGTGGATCAGGTCTTTCTAGTTTAGTAATGGGCTATTTTGGTTTATTTTGGTGGGCAATAGTTCAGAAATAGAATAATGGTTAGAGAATTGGCAGGTGGATGGACCGTAGTGCTGTGGGTGAGGGTGGTTGAACGAAGAGACCTGAGGCCTATTAATACTTACCGGTTGCCCAGGTTTGGCAGGGGGGTTTGTTTTAGGTACTTCGAGCCTTTGACTCAAAAGTTTACTCCGCAAGGCAATAAGAGAATGTGGGACTTCGTACCGGCACCGCGACCATAGTCTTTTATTCAAGCGTCCGTCCTCGTGCTGTCCAGGCGTATTTTGCGATATACTTAAAGTTTCTTATCTTCTTCATTGTTATGCAGGTTACAACCAATCTGGAAAACAAACAACCTTCACTCCAAAGCTAAAATGTTTACGTTGAAGAAAAACTAATCTGTTTTGGGAAAATAGTAGACCTATGAAGATTTTGTACATTCGAATAGTTCAGATAATGTTCTCAGAGATCTAGCTGATTCGCGATTTCGACGAGGATGAGACGCTCTTGTGAATCTTTGGTATATCTCGACACCATGTTTAGAACACATTCGGATCATCTGGTCTTATAATTGGCTCTCTAGTGGTCAACTGTGTCGTCAACCCCGTATTAAACCAATATCGTGCGTTTTGAGGTTTCTCCCTTCCTGAAGCACCCGTCCAACTCTGTACTTTCTTAGATGAAAAAGTTTCATTATCCGGTGCTTCCTATAGGTAAAATCAGCTGATGAAATCCCTTGGCACTGATTCCCACTGCTCCTCCCGAATGAATCATATTATCACCCTCGTCATCGACCGTATGAGTAGTATTGTACTGTATTACCACTATCTTTGTGAGTAACTTCTGTCATTTGAGTATCAGGATTTGCAGGCAACTGAACTGCAGACTTGTCATTCAGGCTGGTACAGAAAAACTTGTGGTTGTGAACAATCATTATTTGACGATGTATGGCCGACAGACAGCCAAGGGCTCACATCAAATCGGCCTGTGCTGTCTGACATTTCCTCATCGCCGTCTCAGTGAAACGTGTGAGTAAACTTCGGTTATGTTGTGGCGGTATGGAACTATCAAAGTGAATATTCTGACCTGTGAATTTTTCGCTGTATTGTTCCGTCAACATTCTTCAAAAGGGAAAAATCAAGTTAACTGATCCTTGTGGTCACTGTCAAAAAACAATTTATATAAAAGTTAACTGAGTTAGATTTTTATTGATATTTTCGCTTGAACGTATAAGTATGGCATTCAACCGTGCTGCGAAACGTACTGCTTGAATTTCACGAGACAACAAACTTAGACTAGTCAATATACTCAATTTGATAGCTCCATACCGCCACATTAAGAGCAGTATTCAATCAGAGGTTTTGTTGAGAAAGCGATAAGGATGTGCTCTCGCAACTGCATATAAGAGGACCCATAAATTTTTGGACATCTTTTCGCGAACGAATATCCGATCAGGATAAGAGCAACAAACTTTCCGATCAAGTTCTTGGGTATCTTCCTAAGAAAACTGTGGGGCGTTTCCAAAATCTGTTTGACGCCCAGGTAACACGTATTCTGAAATGTTCATCCGTTGATATTTGGATGTCAGGCATGTTAACCTAATTTTTCAGGATACCCTGCATTTGAACAAACACGAGGAGGATGAAGATCTTTTACTGTGTAGAAATCCTAGTACAGCCAGGCGGATAGGTGGCATTCCATAAAACTAAGAATAGAAGAACACGATGTTCTTTGATAATGAAAATTCTATCTGGAGAATTCAAATTACTTGCTTGGCTATTGACACGATGTCAGAATCGAACGAGGAACTCATAGTAGCCGGACTCCGTCACGAAGAGACTGGACCTTCCGTGGTGTGACGGTTTGTGTGCCTCCGTGACCCTGGGTGGTATCCACGCGACAATCACAGAGTCTCTCATACCAGATTGGTCAATGGTTAGAGGTTTGACGAACACAGTCTCCTGGCCCTCCAGGTTGGGGGGTTGGAACATGTGTGGCGAATTGTTCTATAAAAATGGTAGTGCAATTGCATTTCCCGCCAAACGCCTCTACCTTGCGGTCAGCCTTTTGAGCCAAAAGCTTTGGTGGACGACCCTGATCATCCTCCCGTCTAGGTTTGGGCGCCCTGGTAGTATCCGAGCTTACGTAAACCCATGATCCTTACAAATAAAAATGCTGTCGTGTCACATCGACCGCCGCGTGTTGTCACCAGCCGGGTCGGCTTACTTGCTGCATACAGCAGGGCGGGTAAGCGAAAACATTCTACTGCTGACGCCTCCCCTCTTACACGTTCAATTTTTCCCTTTTCTGCCCTACCCCACCCAAGCTTGAATACTCTCTCTGCAGCACTAGGACAGATCGCCTTGTTCACCGTGCATCACATTAAATTGCAGCCGCTGTACGTCCGAATTCAGTAACAACCCTAAACACTTCGAAATCTGTTTTCAAACCCCGAAAACCGGTCTACTCAGCTGCCTTTAATGTTCGTATACTGAAGCAAGCAGGAAAACAGGTGGGTGTTGCTCGTACGCTGGATTCCTTCTGCATTGATGTATGTTGTCTGTCAGAAACTGGGATACAGGACGCGAGCACTGTAATTGAACTGACTAGCTCTCTTCCATATTCCGGATGCGCACCTCTGGTGATGCAGAGGCCGTTGTAGCTGGATATGGCGCGCTGGGTATTGTATTGAATGACCAAGCGAAAGAGTCTCTACTTGATTGGATACCCGTTGATAGTTGCCTCTGCGCGGTTAGTTTAGCAACGTCTATGAGAGAATCTCGAAAAAGGCAGGTTCATCGCACCCTGTTTATTGTGTCTGCTTACGCTCCCAACGGACTATAGCTCTGAATTTGCCGAAGACAGTTTCTATGACGCTCTGAGTGCTCTTTTACAACGGGCAAAAAGCTCGGACATCGTTGTGGTTGATGCTGACATGAACGCCCAGGTAAGTAGTCTAAGCGCTTCTGAAACCCAATTGGGTGGTCATCTTGGTTTGTATAGGAGACACACGGACACCAGAAATAGTCTACTTCAGATATGTACCGATCACAAACTGTTCCTTTGCAGTACCAATTTCCCGAACGGCGGAAATCTCTTGACAACTTGGTGCTCACCAACGAACCAGTCCCGGATCCAAATAGACTAAATCGCCGTCAGTTACCGGTGGTGAGGGTCGATCGCTTTCATTCCTTCTGGTTCACAAGCGTGGACTCCGACCATGCGCCTATGCGATGCTACTTTTTATTGCGCTTTTCGGGTCTACGCAAAACGCGCACAACTTTCTTAGCCATTGAGAAGCTAATGGATTTAGAAATCAAACTAAACTTTCAGAACTTTCAGAACTCCTCGAACACCTTCCGGACTGTCATGTGTCGAATATTAATGGCCCCTGGGAATAGATATCCACAGTGCTACTCAAAGCCGGAACTTCTGTTTGCAGTACAACTCAGCCAACCTCATCCAAACATTGGATCTCTGATAGGACTGCATCTTTGCTGGAGGCCATTCGACAGATTCCTGCTGGTCGCAAAATAACTCAACCTGATGCATCATTCAACTCCAGGTAAACTGAGTGTCCGTGCAGACTGCGGAACTTGGTGAACCCGGAAATCCGAAGAACTGGAAGAGGCAAAAATTCTGGAGACGTCCACAGGCTGTTTCACTTAGTTCGTTCGACTGGTCCCCGGAAGCCACTTGTCAACGAAAATATCAGGAAACTGAATGACTGATATCCAGCAAATGAGAACATTTGGACCGCTGGACACAGTACTTCGTACAACAATTTATTTTGCCACCTGTTACTTCCAATCCGGACTGCCGGCTTTCAACAGGAGGGTGGACTGTGAGCATGGAATCCCTCTAAGCCTCAGAAGTGTCCGGGTGTATTTCTCTGCTTATGCGTCATCGTGCTGCTGGTACTCATGACCTTTTACCTGCCCTATTCAAGGATCGCGGTGAATTCCTCAGCCAGTGCCTGTCTAGCCCATTAGGGTCTTTCTGGGAGAAAGAACGTTCCAGACAACTGGGTGAATTGATAATAGTGCCCATTTCTAAAAAGGGTACTCGCAATGAATGTAGCGCTGTTGCATGAAAGGCCATAGCACATGTGAGTCTAATGCAGAATTCGGTACTGGCTTGGAACTGACACTGCTAATCACCAACTGTTGGCAGCAGAAGTTTTAGTTATTAGTCGTCGCGCCTTAACAGCATGCATAAAAGGTTCCGTTGTCAACCTTGGAACAGGCAAGAGAGAGAACTCGTGAAATTTCCTACAGACGCATTCAAGTGTTGCGGAGGCAATTACATTCAAAAGTTGATTTGGGCTGTAACCCAAAAAAATGATCAGTCCATCGCTGACCGGTACTGGAACGCCGCATAGCATTGTGCATCCATCCTCTTTCGTTTGTTATGCATCGCCGACAGTACGTATCTCATCACCTCAAGCCCATCGCCTTTGACAAAAGGACTGACTGGGCGGCCAACCGTGTGGCTCTCCATTTTTCCCCACCACGCATAACGCGGTTGACAGTTTGCCTACTCTCAGTCTTCCCATTCCTGGCTTCTTGCCTCCTATATAATCATGTTGACTTGGTCTGTCTGTGCTTGCTTCTTTAGTCGCCGTTGACTGTTCATGGTGTTCCTGGTCAACTCCAACCCCACAGTACCTGCGTCTTCATGCCACAACTCGTCGGTGTACTCATTCTCCCAAACCCATTGCGAACCACTTGGTCGAAGACTACCCATGAAGCATAGCATCCGTAGTGCAAGTGACATTCGTTGAATCTAATTCATTTTCTCGAAACACTACTGCAACTTTGAAGTTTCCGTTTGGCCAAAGGACTTAAATGTCGTCAGCAGGATTGAACCGTCATTTTTTGCCACTGGTTTTTAGTACTTGTTTCATCTTAAGGATTTTCCAAATATCCCGTGTGATCAGTGTTTCTGCTGTCGGCGCAAACCCCCACAACTTCATTTCGGATAATATCAGGTCGAACAGTTTGCTCTGTGAACATTATCTAACGGCTTCTCTATCACCTTGTTTCTCTCAGGACTCTATCGACGACCAATCGACACCAGCCTTTACAGCGAATCCATTAATTCACCCAGTGTATTCACCCACCTTTGTCAGGAGGTAAGCAACGATTGTTCTTTATTTAACCTGCTTGTTTATCTGGTATCCAGATTCTCCTTTGCCTTACCCAGCATGGTTTAACCCCAGGAACGGAGTTTCAGCTAATATAACCTGTATGATCACTGCAGCTCTCTAGTCCGACCACCACGTCAAGGTAGCAGTTTTGGGCCCACCAGCTCCAAAAAAACTGTTAGCAAGTGAAAGTTTGTCAGAATGGACGACTTCAAATATCAAATTCCAAGACGTTCCGTTGAGGTGGGCATCGCGGTTTGTCCGCGAAACTGTTGAACTTGTGTTCACTCAATCGCATCGCTGAAAGTACTGTGTCCAGTCTCCAGGTTAACACTATATCAAGAAAATCGACATTTTGTTCGTAGGTGAACTTCAGAGCTCAATTAAGCTGAGTTATGACCCCTCTCATCCGTAACATGGCAACAGTAGCTAATAGGAAATTCAAAACAGCACCGGTAAAGTCTTAGCTGTTAGTTTCAATTTCATTCCTCACGATTGTCGGCTAAATGAGGACCGAGTAAAAAAATCCTTGCTACTTGGATTGGATGAGATTGTATTAGAAGCACATCGCAAAAGTAGTTATTTGGTACCCAGTGCTTCAACCGGTACACCGGTTCGAGTGTCAAATAAAACTGCATATGTGGCCATTTGTTCCCGACAATGGCACATTAGTCTAAAATTGACCGTACATTCTAGACAAAGTCATGAAGACCACAGGCAAATGGTTACTTTCGCTTAGGTTCGAATAATTCCTTCGGACAGCGTTCAATGCATGGTTCGGCGATTCGCCCACATCGGGTGTAGGTCGCAGCGAGCAACCCTGTTCGTATATTTTTGTTAGTCCGTGCAAGCGAAGAATATTCGTACCTATTGGCCTCGAACTTTCGTGTTGTTTGGTTGTTATACTAAACTACCGCCATCCATAGGAACCGTCTCAAGGGACCGACTAAAAGTGATTCCTTCTGAGACGGATCTCATAGTGAACTACTCATCAAGGACCAACTAAAAGCGATCTTTTCTAAGGTGTCGTTCTCTCATAGGAGGACAGCTGTATGATCGTTGTTTTTAGAGTTTAAGTAATCCCGTTCGAGTAGGAAATGGCTAATGCTTGCTCATTATTGCGGTGGTCTCCTACGAAAAGATGAATTAGCTTGAATAATGTAGCGGACTAAAATGGCATGTTCTTGTAACGGTCCCAGTGATGAACACCATAAAATGATCGTAGACCCAAGCGTCTCATATCCGCTTTGACGGTGTTGATCCCGTTTTTAGCTGACCACTTAAGCGATCTCGCCACTTGCGGTAGGGTGCTAAAGTATTTACTAAGGTGGTGGTTCTATTTCATACTGTGACAAACTCTGTTAATCTTCGCATTTTTATCAGTAACTCCGACTTTTGCTTTTCGGACCCAACCACTTCTCTTCTATAGAAATCCGGTTAAACTCCGACCCTGCGGTTTGTAAGATCGATGAAACAATCTGACTGTGCACTAGTAGTCGGTCCAACTAAGTCAACAGCTGGATAGATCACAACACAACTTCCTCATCCCGACTAACTGATGTTGATGTTGATGTTGTAGATGACTCTAGTTAGAGAAGAACATCCATCAGCCTTCCATCAGGTTGTTTAATTCAAGGGTACGGTGTCTGAACGTATCATGGGACCAGTTGCAATTCGTTGTTCCTATACCTCTTTATTTTCAGATTTCCACGGTTGGACCTTTGTTTACCATTGCTTTGTTCGCATCATTTCTCGTCCTAATCGGTCTGGTAAGTTAACTTCTGCTTCCCTCATGACCTTTTACTCCCGAGCCAACGGGCAGTGGAGTTTTCCTCTGTCCACTTTGGACAGAGGTACCCGATCTGAGATAAGCGACAAGGAAGCTTCAGTGCTTCTTTTGTGTGCCTTAAGGCGCATTATTAAGCTTTGCACTATCTTTTATCCGTGCTGTGAGGCGCAGAGCAACGCTTCAGGTTTGAACTCTGATAGGTGTAAACCTCTCATGTTTTATCGGTTATTCTGACACAAATCCGCGCTGGGCAACTTACTTCCACTTGTCGTCACTACCGACGTGATCCATCCGGTGTTTTTCGACGTTTCTTTCGAACAGCTGACCAATACAGCAATCTGGTGAAATTACGTTCGGTTGATACCAAAATGGTCCATCGATGGGGGTGGTTTTCCGTCAAGGGAGCGACCAATTTGGACCATGTTGCAAGCTCTGTGCGCTGACATAGTTAGATTTTAGTCATGCCGGGGAAGGTCAAACATTTTTTTTGAAATTATGCTATAGAATTTGAAATTTGTGCTTTGTCTGAAATATTTGGCCCAAGTACGGCCTAAAACAACCTATTTTTCACCGTTATTCCATTCGTGTCAGATCGCATTGAGTCAATCTCCATTAGCAAATGACAAGCCCGGAATTTACAGGAGTATTATGTTGATCAAGTGGCGTAAAAACACTAATACTGAAAAATGGGCGCGACGGAATTATAAAACCACACCCTGGTGCTGTTTCATCGAGGTAGCGGATTCGGTTATGCTTTCTAACCTCTCCACCTCGAGACCTTCGTTAGTCACCTCACCAATCATGTAATGGTGTGACGCTTCAACACATTTGCCTCAGGACAGTGAAGAACTCTCAGTTTTGGAGTCACAGATGTTTGCGCCTTCGTAAACTCTGCGGAATTTCATTTAGATGGAACTCAAGACTGCAAGTTGACCAGTCAAACCCCTTCATTCGAAGCCAACTCTGGATGGTGTGAGGCCTGAAACATTGCGTCTCTCTTTTCCCGTTTACTCATGACAACTTTTGACATTATTAAGTATTCCAATCTCTGGTTGCATACATCACATTATCACTAATTATCCTATAATGTCAATTTGCTGATTTCGGAAACCAAGAGGACACTCCAAACCAGCAGTGCCTGACTGATCTCGATTTCTCCTGTAGAAATGTAGTACTGACACTGCGGTCATTCTCCGTCCATCGGAGCATTGTGATGATATGGCTTGATCTCCAAGTCCATGTGACATGTAAGTGACCTTATGTATAAGGCTGTTTGAACGCATTGTACTGCTTTATCTCATCACAGTTCAATATTCTTGCCACTTTGTGCCCTTTTGAGCGCCTCTTACGTCCACGAGAGATGGCTCAGTGGTTAGAGCGCGAATTTACTGACGGGAAAGTCCGTGGTTCGAACCCGACCTCTGCCTCCCGACTTCCCCTGTCTAGGCTTGGGCAACGTGGCAGTATCCCAGTCCTCGTGCTTCCTTCTGGTGGCATGGCAGTTAGTCACCGAAAGGGTGCTACAGCTGAACGATGTATATATGCTTACGTCCACGCTGACAATGAATACTGTCCTCTAAAATTTGATGCACTCACATTTGAGTTGGGGATGATGGCAGGTTACGGAATGAGGAAATTAACACCAGTACCAATTTTTAAGACTGACGCGTATATCCAGATATAGGACCTTATGACCACTCTTCGTCATGAGCAGCCAGGACAGTGCAGTGTTTCGGGTCACGTATCATCCAGGACTGGATTCGGTTCCGTCTTATGATGGCTTTTGTCTGGCCAACTTTCACTCTTGAGCCCATCCTGACTGTGATCCCAGAGATTATACAACCACACTGAGTGTACGAAGTTGCAAACATCTATGACCTCAAAACTGATTTGGTGGCTGTCCTGAAGCAGAATTGGTGAAGCGTTACACTGTTAAAAGTTTAACAGGTGATTCACGAAGAGTGGAAAAGCCGATAGCTATCCTCGACCAGACGGTAGCAGGGGATGGTCCCATAAGTTTGCTGCCCACACTTTTCATTTTTTTACCCGGTTACCAGTTACACAAAAGAATTTTCTTCTAAATTTTGGGCTTAGTTTCTAGTGTGATTTGTCACCGACCAGAAGTCACTCAATTTCATCCACCGAGAGTGCATTCGACTTGTCTGTCCCTACGTTAGACGTGATCCTACTCCACACCGCTCACAGTTAAGCGATGCAAATGCCAATTGGCCTAACCCGCACGCGATTGGTCAGAAGGTCGGACCGCTAGCCGGTCCAGTATCAAGTTGAGCTCTGATTTGTTGAAAGTGTGAACCCAACAGCCAGTCGTGTTTCGGTATCCGGTGGATGCCGGTTGCCAGTGCCTCCTCTGAAATTCCAGAATGTGTTCGTTGCGTACATCGTAAATACCACTTGCTGTACGTCTCTTTCGCTTGTTATGGACGTTTAATATGCTCTGTGTACCCTTGGTGGTTCTTCCATTGAAAACGCTATCTAGTGCGTCGTCTCTTGTCTACGTCGTTACGAACAGGCAGTTGCAGTTCCACCTAGCTTAAGTCGAGATAATTTTTCACGGTCTGTTCTTATATAACTGTATTAAAAAATCTTCAGTGACCACCCAATCTGTATGTTATGAATATTGCCGTGGGTTTCAAACCAAAAAGTGTATTTCAAAAAAGGAGCTGTCTGCCAGCACGAGAGAGAGGAAAGCGTATTGTAATGCTCCGGGGCCTTAGTGTTTAAAGCGAATTGTGATCGTGATCTCCTCTCGAGCCATCCGGAATCGACTTACTCGCCGAATGAAATCTGCTGACACAAAGTGTTTGAAAGAATTTGCTTCCTTATGATTGCATTTGCGTTGCAGAGAATATCCACAGAACGTTCGAACAAACTTTATATTTTGGCTAAACCCTCTGGGCTGTACTGGATTGAGGTCTCTGTAGTTGAGAGGCTGGAGAAACGGCTCTCCTATTCACGTCCGACGCACCAAACTACGAATACTCAACAAAACAAATTCCGGTATTCCGTTGGTTTGTTTGTACTTCTGTTGTTTGGGCCAGCGTGATAGCGTCTA
The DNA here is from genome assembly GCA_004794785.1 of Opisthorchis felineus. NCBI lineage: Eukaryota > Metazoa > Platyhelminthes > Trematoda > Opisthorchiida > Opisthorchiidae > Opisthorchis > Opisthorchis felineus. The sequence goes on from SJOL01005223.1 coordinate 57,852, forward strand.
ATTTCCATTAGGCAGTTAGATTCACTTCGTGGTTGAACTGGGTTTCGCTCCACCTTGACAGCGCTGCCAAGATTTTTACTGAATACTGTTGGTGCCTCCTACCAAGTCACTTCATCCTGTGCTTCCTTAGCCTCTGAACACATGTCACTGGAAAGTAAATAATTATATCCAGCCGAAAATAAATCCCGTACTTCAAGATGGTCACACATTTCCACCACATTTTCGCTAGTGACATCCGCTGCAGTTATCTTTGAGTTCATGTATTTTATGTTCACCCTGATTGAAATTTGCACAAGTAGTCCTGAATCCAACACACTACGAGTCATGAACCAGTTTGCGAGTTTGTTGTTACGGTGATTTCCCCGTAAATTAAAGAATGTTTCATGTCATCTGAGTTTCCGTCTTGAATTCCTACAGAAGACGTTTGGTTGGCATGAGTTTCATTCATACCCTGTTCCCGTTTGCATTTAGTCACAGGGTAATAAATTCACTTGATTAAACTTGTTTCTAAATGTAGCTCGGAACAAGTGTTTGCATGTCGTTAATTTGTCGGATGACACGTGTTTAACTGCTTCATCTCATTTCTGGTCTTATAATTCCAATCTTGACTGAACACAGGGGAAGACAGATCCGTGAAAACCAAGCTGGGTTCCGTCCTGCAGGAGGATGCATCGACCACATTTTCACCCTCCGACAGATTCTGCAACAGAGACACTGCTTCCCGCGCCCAACAGTGGTTGTGTTCCTTGACCTGAAAGCTGCTTTTGACTCTGTGGATGGTCAGACACTATGGCAGTGTCTATGGAGCAAAGTTGTCCTCCGTAACTTTTTGACCCTCCTTAGGGTGCTGTACGCCAACTCCCGTGGACATGTGAAGGTCTACGGGAAGCTCTCGTCTGGGTTCAAGCGGCGTCAGGCAAGGCTGTCCTTCTTCACCTTTCCTTTTCAATTTCGTCATTGATGCGACTAAGAAGACGCACTACCTACCCCTAATGCCTGTGGTACCGAAATGCTCCCATGGCATTCGCTCACAGATTTCGAGTTCACAGACTTAATAGCTCTTCTTGGATCTGACGCCTTCGTAATGCAAATAATATTAAATAATCTAAATGATCCTGCCTCACAGTTTGGCATGCGCTTCACACCTGCAAAGGTTAAAGTGCCTCTGCAAAACTGGTTTGTCTTGAACAGTAACCTCATGCTTACGGATGAGCCAGTTGATGTAGCAGACAAGTTTACCTATCTGGGCATCTGTATCAGTCTCGGTGGTCTCGTGAAAGATGGTATTTCAATCTGGACTGGGAAGGTCAGAGCAGATTTCGTGAACCTGCATCACCTGTGGCGTAGGCGTGACATCAGCTTATCCGTCAAGGGTCGAGGTTACAATTCAGCGGTACGCCCCGTATTATTATACGGGCCAGAAAATTGGCCGCTGCCCACCGAGGACGTCAAAAGACTTTCAGTGTTTGACAATCGATGTCTTCGGAGCCTTGCCCGAGTACTGTGGGAATACTGGGTCAATAATGTCGACTTACATCGACTGGCTTTCGGAGGAGTTAAATCGCCCAACGTGGATGAACTGATCACACTCCACATGATGCACTGGCTTGGTCACATGCTCCTTGAGACTGTAGACCGACTTCCTCGAAGGGCTTTTTTCACACAACCACGTGAAGAGTGGAAACGAGCCAGGGGAGGTCACGCAATGACTTGGTAGCCAAGTATGAAAGTAATTACCAGCATTAGTCATTGCCGTCTCTCTGGTTTGGGAGCCCGAAACGAGACACCCCAATAGTTAGAGATGTCGTCAGACATAGTCTACTCACGCCGTTAATGGCGCTCATGCATCCAAGCTATTGCTTTTATTGCATAGCTTCCCTCCCAATCCCCCCCCCCACAATGAAAAATCGACTGACACATGAATCGTATCAGCTACCGCCTCCAATGCTTAGCTATCTATCCCACCTCCCCAACTCATTCGCGAGTGAAACTGTGGCAGCCATAACCACTGTACGACAAGTATGCGATTTTTTTGCAGCTAATGATCTTAGTCCGAGGGTGTTTCTTACCCGGTTATTGCTTGTAGGAAGAATGCCCGTTGTAAAATTGCCGCGAGACACCAGAAGCAGAATCATTTTTTGATTGAATGTTCCTGTTGTTGGAAGATCACTCAGCTTCAATTGGTGTGACAACTGTTACTTTCTCAAACTAAAGATACTGTAGGCAAACCAACACAAATATGTTCCATTGAAAGAAAACCTGCTGCTGCAGCTTTTATGACATCAATCATGTTTAGCGTTACAGTTTTTCACTAAATCTGAGCTACTCACATGGAGCAGTTTCCTGTTTGGAATAAAACCAGGAAACGCCTGCTCTGCGACTCAGTATTCCTTGAGGGTAGACCACAGCGGGAAATATATGTGCTGTCGAAATGGTCTCGTAGGATAGTTATGTTTTCTCGACTTTTTATTTTCACAAGTTTCCCGTTATCCGTCTATTATTTTATTGAAACATGAATTCCGAGCACACGTAGTATACCGAAAGACACCCGAACCGGTGACCTCCCGCTTACAGTAAACGTGCTATACTGACTGAGCTACCGGGAATCCTCGCTCTCCATCACACTCACACATGTGTACTTGGAATTCTCACCTCAAACCCTACCAGACGTCCCTATTTCTGACATTGTTGTTGTTGCTACGGTGAGGATACTGCCATTTCCTCGTTCCCCTCTGACTTTTTGTTAATTCGATGTTTTTCTGCCTCAGACAACTGTTTCCATTCACTTCTAGCCCAATGCAAGTTGTTCGCAGCCAGTGGTCTTTGACACTTCTCCCGATTTGGAACGCGACAGCTGCAACTCTTCTGTTGTAACGTGATCCGGTAGAACGGTAACCGGATGCCAAACGCTTAACGCAAAACATTCCAATATACTGGTCGGCACGGCTGCCTTAGTTCTGTTCAACAACTTCAACCTACTACAGTTGCTCGTTACAGGCTGACGATAGAAATCTCGAGCTGTTAAAGTTTGTTATCCTTTCGGTAGCCTGCAACACAAAGCATGTGGTAAAAGCAAGCTTCATCGAAAACGTGGAGACTGACTATCGAAGAGGACAGATGTTTTGAGTCTATACCTTTGTTGTGTGCGCAAAGCAGGCTGTTCCACTTAATCAACACCGCTCAATTCCGTGGCAGGATCGTTGAGAACTGAGTAGAGTAAGATGTTTTGCAATCATTATGCTGCGTTCCTGGTGCTCAACTGCCAGCTTGATGCTTTGAAGTATGCTTGAGGAAAAATTACGTGAGCCCCTGTGATCTCGTTCTGTCAAGTATGTGAGAGCTATCTATGCGAACAAGCAAGCAATGAGAAACTGGTTTTTAATCTGTTGGCCGGTCAAATGCTATATAGACACATCACTACTGTGAAACCGGACATGGGAAGTCGATACAAGAACTGGAATGTAGATCACAAGCTAGAAGTCAATGAATAGTGAGGTCACATGGGACTATGTAGTTTGCAGGGCAAGAATGACTGGAAGTCTCTGATGAGTAGTATGTTTATCTCAAACCGGTCCTACTGTACGGCCAGCGTTGTCACATGTTCTTGGTGCACACAAATCTGTTTTCAGCCGTCTATGAAGTTGTGCCAACATTAGCTCTGCTTCGGTTGGACTACACTTGCTCGCGTCCTGTGCTTCCATACCCCACTTGAGTCCGTCTATTCCAATCATGGATATAGCCTTCTTGAAGGAACACTACTCTGAGGACTCTTTGACAACCAGAATCGACCTGAGTACTGTTCCTTCAAGGAACTGTACTGCAGCACCTCTAATATCCTACCAACTGAAATGTTAGGCGGCCCTTGTGTAGCACATTCAGTTGAAGAACATCTTAAGCGGCAGATTCAGCTGAGTCTCTCGTTAAAACCACATTGGCGTGCAAATGGGTATATTTCGCGAATAGACGTAGCCTTCTTCTAACCGCCTCAGCACTCCTAACTTTCTCACTCTTTGACTTTCGCCCACACTTGGGTTCGCGCCGTTTGTCGCTGTTGTCATCCTTCTAGTTTCCTTCCAGTATCTAACGGCATGATATTAAGCACTTGAATGAAGGGTCGCAAAAGTGTGCAAACTCTAGTGATCCTGTCTGAATTTGTTTTAGTTGTCGGTGGTTGCGGAATTTGTAGAGCTCACTTTCACACCGCTCCCGTTTTAACAGTTCTGGTGTCCTGTCTCAATTATTCTGGTGAACCCGAACCAAAAAGTGGAGCACTGGACTCGAGTTTCGCTCTTATAAGAGCTCATCAGTAGGTTTCGAAAGTCCCTGGCGCTACCTGACTAGGCCGGGTCAATCGATCGACACAAACAGGACAATTACGGGGTCGTCAGGCAAAGCAGTCACATCGCTCAAATGTGGACACGTTCGTCTATTTAGATGTGATAATTCCAGGGCGTCTATCGTGGAGTGGTGGTAACATGCTTCACTCGCATGTCAGATGTCCGGAGTTCAAGCCTCAGGAAGGCCAAGGAGGATATCCACTGCTGATGAGCTCTCATAAGAGCGAAACTGGAGTCCAGTGCTTCCCCACTTTGGTGTTGACTCACCAGAATAATTGCACCAGGACAGGTGGGGGACTTTTCAAACGAGAGTGATGTGAGTGATTTTTATTTTTACGCATGTTTTGAATTTTTTAGCACCAATCGACGCCATTACACAAGGTGAGCCTAATCACAGAGAGCAATTAACATTAGTTGAAGGTAGGAGCGGTATATCTAGGCATTGAAATTTGATATGGGTGCCCTGTAGCGCGAAAAATACGTCGGTTATGATATATAACCCGTTCTGTAAACATCGCTGTTCGAGCCATAACTCGACTCATATGGTGCTATCATCTACGTCACAGTTGTGCCTAAACGGTGTTGCGACCCATTGGTTTGATTTCAACCCACAATGTGAATGGATCCGTGTCCGGCGTCGATAGCCGCGCGTCTTCGCGCTGATAAATCACTAACCCCAATCAGTGCTGGGCCAAATCCCAATGGCAGCTACCCGAAGTGAACCTTTATTTCGCCCCATTTCTTCGGCGTGTGACTTGAAGTAAAATTTACTCGGAGTGAAACACAGTCTTTTTTCTAAGGGAGAGATTGCCGAAATAACTCATCTTCAATTCACAGTGTGAGGTAGTTTACGTTCCATCACTATCTAATGGTCATGACGTGGATTCTTGTTCATTATTTCGATTGTGGAGAGACTACTGCCCTGTACAGTTTGTAAAAGTTAAATGTGATATTCTCTGCTCACCGGTCTGCTTTTCACAGTTTGCTTCAACCGTCCAGACTGCTAGATGGCTGTCCAAACGTTAAACAAATCTTTTCGGGCTTGGACGAACCCGTGTTGTTGGGTAGACAGTCTCCTTTTCTTTTTCGTTTTGTCTGCTAGGCAGAAGTAGTGCGAATTTAGCCCCCACTGCTTCAGAAATTTCACATTTTCACGATTTTTGTGTTTGCTACAGATTTCGGGATTTGAAAGTTTTAAAACCATAGTCTGCAATGCTATCTGAAATCCGCCACCGTTATGTGGACTTGCATATATATATATATATATATATATATATATATATATATTGGCATAAGTTTGGTAGCATCGATGCTCCCAGGGTCTGGCCACGGCTGTTCGTCAATAATGAACCCAAGGTATTGTATAGACCTCATGAAGAAGGCGCATTTTTCTCGTCACAGTCTGAACCCATACCCTTAAATAGGAGGCATGTGATCAAGGCGCTGCTACAATTCGTCGAGTTTGGAACCCATGAGGATGAGATCGTTCAAATAGGCGGCAACGACGGGCGCATCCCTCAGCATCCTAACTACGATCCGTTGAAAAATGTCTCTCTGTCTTGACACCTAATAGCAGTCGGGTATACTGGAACAGGCCGCTGAGCGTATTGACGGTCAAAAGTTCTTGCGATTCTTCCTTAACTTCAATCTGGAGATAAGCATCGGTCAAGTCAATCTTCTCAAAACATTTACCCCCATTCAGTTTCGGGAACAAGTCGTTTGAACGAGGCAGAGGGTATCCAGTGCAGCATTGAGACCGGTGGAGAAGTCTGCACACAATTGGAAGATCCTCCTTCACCAATACGATCGGTGTGGCCTACGCAGAGTAGTTGGTCGGTTAACGAACACCAGCCTTCCATAGTCGATCCAGTTCCTGGTCAACGATGGGCAAGGATGCATACGGTAACAGGAGGTTTGGTCTGAAAACTGGCCTGGCATTGGGGCGGAGGCCCAGTCTGGCTCTTGCTTCTGTGCACTGTCCAAGCCCGTCGGCGAATATAGGTAGATAGCGTCGCAGAAAGTCCTCAAATGAACGCTTCGGAAAGTGATCTCGTTCGAGGACATATGCGGGTGCTGCGTCCGTGAGGTTGCGAATAGATTTACTCAGGTTTTCCTATAGACTCGGCTTATCGATCCAATCCATCCCCATGAGATCAAGTTTGGGGCATGACGTCAGGTAGCACGTGGCTTGTGTCGTCTAGCCATTGAAGCCTATGTAGTAATCATCCTCGCTGGTTAGTTTCACCTTAACACCGGAAACTTTGCTGGCACAACGTTCGGCCAGTTCCACCTGCGGCTTACTAATCCGTTTCCACGTTCGTTCAGTGAGCAGCGTGACGTCGGAGCCCGTATCAAGCTACAAACGAACCGCCACAAGCCTCTTTCGGCAGGCAAAATCAACTTTGAATGTTGCCGTCACCGAGTTGGACCGCGATTTGTGAGCTGCATAGTGGCGTGCTGGTGGCTGGGGCATCTGAGGTAGCCACAAATCTTTGTGGAAACGACGATAGCACCTGGAATATTTGTGAGGCCTAAACCGGCAATAACGAGCGAAATGTCACTCATCGCAGTGCCAGTAACTTGTGGGAGGCTTGGTCTGTTTTCGACTGAGCCCGCTCTCGGATTTCTTTGGGACATGAGGTAACTGAGGGAGAATGAATTTTGTGTGCCTTTCGTGCTCCGATTTTCCAAGTTTTTGCAGCCATAATCTGACTTCCCATCCGTCGTCGATCGTGGAAAAATTACATTTGAACATGTCCTCGTGCCGCTTGATCCAGAAGTCAAAGGTGTACCCAGAAGAGGGTCGAATGTGAACTCCGCGCTTGGGGCCGCGGCTACATCAGTTGAAGAAATAGAAGACTGTCTAGTGCTGGCTGCTTGTGTTTGGGCATGCAGTCGGAGTCAGTGATTCAATGAGCTTCAGTTGTGCTTTTTCAAACTGCATTTGTTGCTGCTCTAGCGATTCTCGGAGCTGATTAAATTCGATGGACATCGTGGTTTCCCATCCCCATCGCCAGCTGTAACAACGCTATTTTCTCAGCTTGGTTCTCGGTCGGAACCTCTCAAGCTAGCGTTCCCGTCAAAACAATCACCAAATGTGCACGTGTATTAACGCCCAAAACCAGGTCATAAACCCCTGTACTGCGCGTCGTCTATAAAGTGTTTGCGGCAGCATTTTGGAAATTCTGACGCCTTCTGGATGTGCCATTGGCAACTGGCAGTCGGCGGATACTGTATCACGATTGGCTGTTTGGTCCTGGCTTTAGGCCAGTCAAAGCTCGCATTGATGCTGAACCGGTAAGCGGACCGATGTTTTGGCCAATCGCGTGCGGGATAGGCCTCGTGGCCGATGCAGCGCCTAACTGGGAACGGTAAAACGGTATCGGTACTGAACTCCGCTTAACAGAAACTCTTTTGGGCAACCTGGCGGAAAGCACTTCTCCATAAGCACTTCCCTCCCTCTTAACGCATAGCCCAAACAAACCTGCTGCAGTATATTTTCCGGAACCAGCGCTTAGATGGCGCAACGATCAACTCTACCAAGGTTATCGTGGATATGCTCTATGCGCACTCTGGTTAGTACTGTGGATTACATATTCCTGATGGTTTCCGTCTCACAGGATCGTAACGAACGACCCTAATGCTTATCATGTTCAGTGTTAAACAGTTATGTAAACTATCCATACTAGTGACATTCCTTCGTTGTGTGTCTTTTTCAACAATCATCTAGTTAAGATAGTGTTCACGGCATTTTAGTTTGACCTAACTCCAGTTTATACAGTCATCCTCCCCCTCTTGAGCCTGTATGTCGTTAGAACTGTATTTAATAGGGACACATCTGCCCCATTCTATCTCAGTCAATGTTGGGATTCGTGGATTGCATCAACCACTGATAAGCCATTCGTACATCACACTATGCTAGGAATTACTGGATGTGGTCAGATGTGTATCTCTTGTAATTCTTAACAAAAAAACTAGCTATACGTTGTTTTTCAGCCTTTGTACACAAGTGGATTTGGTCGCTCAGGTACCCGGTTAGTTAGAAAGTATCCCGTATCACGCGTTTTCTATCTTAGAAGACGGTTTCCATCAATGAACTGTAATCCGTCTGCTATTCACTTCTGTGGTTACTGGTTTTGGATCTTCCTTATTGGCTCAGTTCGAATCTCACCGTTCTCTTCACAGAATTGTTTCGTGGCCTGTCTGTCCAGCTCTGCGGTGAGATTGGACTTCTCGTCAGATGTCAACCAAATGCGTCGCTTCCAAAAGCCCACAGCCGAGGCAGGTGGTTCGGACGAGTATCCGCTGCATCCACTAATGAGTCAGCCCGCATTCCTACCTAATTCCAGTATCGATACTCAGTCTAACACGTTCGCCTACAACGATACTGCATCCACTCTGTTCCCCTCCGCTATCTTATCGGACGGCACACTACAACAAGAACATCCAAGGCGTCAACCGTTCGTCTCGCAAATAGGTCGAAACTGACCGGTTTCCGGTTCTACCTCAAACCATTCGTACTATTTCCTTTGTTTTCTAATTTCATACATCATTTTGTACACTAACTGCGCTGTTTCTGCCAGTAGCTTACGTTTTTTATGTGTACAGTTTCAACGCCACCCCCCCCCCCAACTGTCCCTTTTGTCCTGGATAGTTGTCCAGTCATTTTTCTAACGTTTATCGCTTATTTTTTGTTTTCGCACCTTTCGCGATGTACCCGTTTGTGTACCGTCATTGTCCAGACACAATGATCTTCGTCCAGCCGATTGCGTTTCTGGTGCGCTCTGTGGTGGTCCCACTTAGTCTGGGTGTTCATGTCTCTAGCGGTGAGTGGTTTCTTTTTGTGACTTCCTGAGGAAGCTGGTTTTATTTTACCGAGCCTTAATTGACTGCAACAAATAGTCTTCTAAGGGAGTAGTCCCATCACACCGAATTTAGCTGGCTTTGGTGGAATTTTTTTGCCTTTCCTGCAGAAGTGCACTTTTCTCATGGCCTTCACATTATTCTTGCTCAAACTAGCATAGTCGCGGCAGCTTGCGAACTGCACTTTCCTTAGCGTCACCGTTCATTAGAGGCACCATCTCACTGGCTTCGAAAAACGATTATGTTTTTAACACATTCATTGACAATAGGAAATGACTTCGTGGCGCAGACCTATCCGCAGGCTGTTCACTTGCAAGCCCAGTGCAATAGGATCGAACTAGCCACAAAACAATCAAGAAGATGAGAATTCCCACAGTTAATCACCTGACGGGGTAATTGTTATCAGGTGCCCTCTGGTTGTTCAGTCTGTCAAGACTCCAAACGACGAAACACAACCAACCGATACAACAGATACCTTTTGAGTCTCGATCTGAGTCGAGCACAACAATGCAATGTGGGACAAACAAACTAAGACTAGTTCACTGGAACTAGGGACATAATTTGAATATCGTATGACCCAGACGCAGGATTTCAAGCCAGTCAGTTCTGTGATCCGATTACGGTTCAAGTTCACTCAGTGGCATAGTAAGTAGTTCGTTCGTGATTGCGTTCGAGTCGGTCGATAACGGATGGCCCCCGAGAATCTGATATTATAAAAAAAGTGATATCCAGACGAAACAAAAGATCCGAGCCGGTACTAATGATCGAAGCTGATGACATACATAAGATGTGAACTACTGTTGGTGATGTCAAAATTCCATCTACTGTCATTTACCGAAGATGCATTCGTCACGGACAATGGCGATCGACCCACTACTCCAAGGCGTTTGTGAATAAAATTGCCATTCAAATGAAGCTCTGGTGTCCGTACATACTGAAGTAGGTGATTTTAGACGTAATACACTGCTCAAAAACACCATAGACGAGAGATTCAGCCGGCTTCCAGGCGAGTCTCTCATCAAAACAAAATTGGTGTGCAGTTGAGTGTATTTCGCTGGGTGAATTTAGCCTATGTGGCACGTTGTGGTCTACTGACTAAAACAAACTGACGGCTCACATGAACTGTTGTTCCAGACTGTTCCCTTGAGTACTGTACCTCTAATTGAGAACGCCGGGTTTATGATTATCCCATCAAAAGGAATAAGAAATTTCCCATTTCGACTACTTCCCTAAAATGCTCTTGCTTCGACATAATATGAGTGTGCGGCGCATGCCTAACGGAGTCGGGGAACGACAGATTGAGTGTTGGGCCACCGGCTCATCGTTGGTGCCATTCCTCGCAGGTACACATGAAGTTATGGTAGGTGGTAAATTCAACCTGTTATCCACATTTCGACGAAATTTCGTTGTCTAACGTGGATCAATTGAGAAAGTCAATTAAACTTGCAGTTCAGGAGTCGTCTTCGTTCGTGATGGTTACAGTTCACTGTTATCGCAAATCTAACCATCCTTTCTCTTAGTTGGAATGAACCTACCTTGACCAATATCTTGAAGAAAACGGCGTATATTTTATCTACACCCTCTATCAACTCGACACCTGCCCAACCTGGGACTTGGTGACGGCGCAAGAGCCACAACCTGCCCCTACTGCACGACTTGAAAGTCTTGCACTCCAAAACAAAGTGCTTCCTGACCAGAAATTTGAAAAAGAGCACGGGACAGCCAGTGGGAATAAAGTGCCCCATGATCAGCAACCCTGTTACACTGGAAAGACGGAGGCCAGCGTGTTTTAAGGGTATTCTTTTGATACACGCATACAAGCTTTCTCAAGGTCCTCAGATGGTAACTTCTTCATTTCAGAGTTGATTGTTACATGTGAACAAGGCGGTTTTCCAAAATGACGAATACCCCATCCGTTGACAGTGCGCCCTCACATCGAATACAGGAAGAATTTGTCAGTGTATGGTTGCACTTCCGGTCCCAGCCGGTGGATCCTGATGTAATATGATAATTGAAATTCAAGTTTCGACGGATTTCGCCCAAATTTTTCAGTCTATCACTCAGAAAACAAGGTTGATGAGGGGTATGATGCACCGCACGAATGCGCTACGAGCAATACAGTTAACCCGAGACGCTAATGAACACCTTCAGATGGGTGGGACTTGAGTCGCTTTAGGACAGCGACCGATAAATTCATCAATGAATAGAAAGTGTTTGGAGTTTGTCGCAAATGATAGCATTTCGGTCCAACAGGCGATGAGGCTGATTGACCTTGACGTTTTATTAGCCGTCCTTCGGACGCAAACAGTCTGATGGTCTATCCCACCCCGTGACATTCGATCTCGGTCGATATCCCCCTCAAAAAAACCTGGCACAGGGCCGGTTCGCACTTATACATAGGAAGAAGCCCTGCCTTTGAAAATTTTGTAACTGGTTAGCCCGTTCACTCACATTAGATGTCCTGTTCGTTACCAAACTAAAATGCGCGCGACTGGTTCGCCACTGTGAACCGCGTTCGTCCATTTAGTACCTGCCGTTTCCTCAGATCCTCTGTTTTTTTTGTTTATGCACGTATGGATTATACAGAGCAGTACTTTACAATAAATTATAAATATGATTTTCAATTACATGAACTCTAGTAACCCATCGAACACAGACCCATCCAAAAGTAGGTTACTGGTGTGAATGTGCCACACCATCTTTCCGAGTCATCCATGATTTAGTGGGCAGAACAAAGTACGATATGTTAACCACCAGGAGTGCGAAAACCTAACAACCCGACAACGCAAACTCAGTAGCTTTCGAAAGCCAGCTGCATAACACCTTCCCTCATTTTCTTGTGGGCGCACAGTGTGCGACATCACCAGCACTCAGTTTATATGCAACAGGTAAAGAGTGAGACGGAGATCCATAAAGAACTTCCCAAACACATGCCCACGTAAATTGTTAAAAACGAACTTTCAAGAGGAATACCTAGCAGTCGACTAAGGCCATTGCGACAGCCAGCAGCTTCACACTGCATGCTTTTCGTATCGTCCCTTCTACATTCTGATGCCCATCCCAACTTGGTGCCGTTTCCTCGTGTTCTGTACGAAGGCAAAGTTTTGCAGGCTTCACTGCTTGCCTAAGTAGGCACTCGAACGTTCTCTTGCTTTTGGTTTCCTTCAAGGTAGACAGAAAATACGTAATATAACTCCCCAGGGCATGATTCGCTATGCGATTTTTGCGAAGAAAGACCGCCTTTAAAAAAATCTAAGAATTTCATTCTAACATATTATCCCGCGTGCCGCGCGCCTTTGCTAATGGTGTTTGTCCATAAGGAGTCCAAGCTGCTACTTCACATAAAGTTACTTGTGCCTACGTATTACTACTTCGCGATAGCATTCAGTTTATTGATCCTGGAGTAAGGATTTGGAGTTTGACATTTTCAAATGCCAAAACACAAGAGAAGTCATCAGTCAGAGTGGGTTATAAGTAGAAGGTGCACCATGAGTCTGGTCAGGTGTTGTTTCTAATGTGGCGGACCGCTGTGAAATCACAGGCGCCTATCTCAGATAAACGAACAAACGGTGACCTCAAAAGTGTGGCTAAAATGCTTACCAAAAAATAGACGTGTTTGGATAATAGCACGAGTCCATTACTGATGAAGACGCGAGCAAATTAAGCGAGTTCCGGACTGAGTATTTTTACTGATGCAGGCCGATTGCCCAATATCACGAATGGCCACGCGCATTTGCCGTGGTTCTGTCAGCTATAGGACACGAGATGCAGCAGACTTGTGAAATACCCAGTTGGAAACTGTGAGCTGGAAACACGACATTGACATGTATATATCCTTCTCTTGCTTCATGTTTATCCTGAAAGCATCACCAGTTCGCTGCAACTGGGACGAAAAGCACCGGCAGTTCGCGTTATCTAAATTGCGAAAAGTTGATATGCACTGATAAGCACTCCCAGGTAAATGACAAGATCAAGGCATCAGCAGAACATTATAATGAGTGATACCATAGTAATTATGTGCATGAGCCTGAGCGTCCAGCTTGGCGGACAGTGTGATGCACCAGAGTCAGTATCGACAGAGAAGTTTGTGAATACAAAAAGTATACTATTGTCTCCCTGCAAATGTATCAACAGGAGATTATTTTCTACGTTTCATGTACCATAACAAAGGTGCTCAATAATGAAGGGCGGCGTATTTTCGCAGCCAAACAACGCTGAAAGGTGTGATATTTTTTTCAGTGCAACTTGAAAAATTTCTGGAACTTTCTAAAGACCATCACCATGTCGCTGTGATCAAGCCCCTAATTACAGACCACCGAAGTTGATATGAAAATGCGTGAATGGTGGATAACCAAACAAATGACCAAAAACGAGCATACAAAGTGATTAATAATTTCAGCTACTGAAGAAATGTGAGTAGGTTATTATTGAATTATTTCCCATTTCATTATTCGCGGTACCACCTGAAACTGATTAGAACGCTGGAAATTCCTATTTTGATTGGGCCCTCACTTCAGTATTAGGCACATCCTACCAAGTCTTCAAGAAATTGGTGAATTAAGACATTGAATTCGGAGCCGTCAATTTTAAACTCGGGGCCGGTGCTGTTCAAAAGGCATCTGTTGTGCGCAGCAATGTCTTACTCCCTGCACTCTCGAGTTCGGCCAACCCCATGCAGCCGAGCAGGTCAGACTATTGAGTCATCGGCTCCGGGCATGGCCTCCAAAGATAACCCTACTGTCCGCTGCTTCGCGGGTCAGACTTTTGGGTCAGAGGCTAGGGGCAGTGTTTTCGAACAAAACCCTACCTCCTCCCAGTGTCTTGTGGGCCAGACACTCTTCTAAACCGTCCATACTCTATGTCAAATTGGCAAATAGGTAATTCTCGCTGAAACCTCATACTCCCTTACAATTGACTACGCTGTTTCTCCGAAACACCATACAAGACCCAAACGTGGTTATACATCTCAAAACGCCAAGGACGAACTCAGCTCTTTCACATTTTTCCCTCCATGTGTCTGGTGATCCAGAAGCGATCACCCGTGGAATATATGGCGTGGGAGTTGCGCTCGGCCCCAGAGCTGAACGCGCTTTGCTGGATTGGATCCCAGTGAAGAGTCATCTTTGCGCCGTCCGGTTATCCAGCTCAATCAAGATCAATACCTCTCAACATAAAGAGCGGTGCCTGTTGGTAGTATCGGACTGCAGTTCTGATACTGAGAAGGACACTTTCTATCGAGAGTTATCCAGGCCCATTCGTCAGGCAAGAAGCACTGACATTGTGATCCTTTCGGGTGATATGACTGCCCAAGTCGGTCGTCTGAGCTCCTTGGAATCACATCTGGGCGGTCGATTTGGAGCCGACGCTCGTCGCACAGACAACAGAGACCGACTCCTCCAGTTGTGCGCTCAACATCAACTGTTCCTGGCCGGCACGAACTTTCAGCGTAGACGTTTGCATCGCGTAACCTGGCGGCCACTAACTGCGAATCAACCGTGAACCTAGTTAGATCACGTGGCCATCAGCCATCAGCGGAGAGTCACAATTAAAGACTGCTGTTCTTTCTGAGGCACACAACTTGATTTCGATCACGCCATGGTACGTGCACGCCTGACAGATCGTTCCCCTTCAGGCCCTCGCAAGTCAACAAGAAGCATGCCAATCCATCATCTTCGAGGGACTACCATAGCTCAACAGTGTCGATCTGAGCTAGCTCAACAACTCTCCACAGTAAACCAATGCTGTACTGGTAGTGAGCACGTGGATGAAGTATGGTAAAATGTAAAAGGAGCTATGTAAGCGGCGTTCAATGCTGTCTGTCCGACTTCTCCAATTCGACCACAAGACCAGTGGATGTTGTCGAGATCGCTATCCATGATTGATGCCAGCAAATCCATACAAGCCGGCAACGAGTAAGATGGCGCACGCAAATCCATCAAACGCCAAATAGTGAAGAGCCTAAGAACAGACCGAGAACTCTGGTGGACATCGAAAGTTCGGGAGATGGAGAAGGCTTTTGCTACCGGAAACAGCCGTACCCTATATCAACTGATACGACCAACTGGCCCTAGGAAGGCAGCGGTCAGTGAAACAACAGGTGAAAAAGGTGGCTCATTAATTCACTCACAAAAAAGTCGACTGGGAAGATGGGCCGAACACTTTGAAAAACAGTTTAGCTGGCCTCCTGCAATACAGCCTGTGGAGATAAGTGCATACGCGTGAATGGAATGTAAACCTTAATCACCCGTCGGAGGAAGAAATAAAGTACGAAATATTCGTACTGAAGCGTGACAAGACACCAGGACCGGACGGTCTGTATCCAGCCCTCTTCAACGAAGGCGGAGAAGCCCTGGTGACCCAACGAAGCTTATTGGCGCGATATGGAGCGGAGAGAAAGTATCTGAAGAATGGGGCATGTCGACATTTATTCCAATCTCCAAAAAGGGTACGCGGACGCTGTGTGAAAACCACCGTGGCATCAGCCTGGTAGCTGTGACATCGAAGGCGCTCTCTGGTCTCGTATTCCTAAGGTTGACTGAACACAGGTAGAGACAGATCCATGAAAAACAAGCTGGATTCCGTCCTGAAAGAGGACGCATCGATCACATTTTCACCCTTCGACAGATTCTGCAACAGGGACACTGCTTCCCGCGCCCGACAGTGGTTATGTTCCCTGACCTGAAAGCTGCTTTTGACTCTGTGGATAGTCAGGCACTATGGCAGCGTCTATGGAGCGAAGGTGTATCCCATAAATTCTCGACCCTCCTAAAGGCGCTGTACGCCAATTCCCGCGGGCGTGTGAAGGTCTACGGTAAGCCCTCGCCTGAGTTAACCACATCAAGTTGTATCAGACAGGGATGCCTCTTTCACCTTTCCTCTTCAATTTCGTAATTGGTACGATTATGGAAGACTCACTATCAGCCTCTAATACTTGTGGGGTCGAAGTGCTCCCAGGGCGTCCGCTCACAGATATCAAGTACGCAGACGACATAGCTCTTCTTGGATCTGACCCCATGGTAATGCAAACAATATTAAATACTCTAGATAATTCCGCCTCACGGTTTGGCATACACTTTACACCGGCAAAGTGTAAAGTGCTACTTCAGGCCTGGGTGGGCTCGAACCCTAGCCTCATGATTGCGGATGAAACGATTGAGATAGTGGACAAACTTATTTACCTGGGCAGCTGTATCAGTCCCGGTCATCTCGCAAAAGATGATATTTCCAGCCGGGTTGGGAAAGCCAGAGCAGCTTTTGTGAAAGCACATTACCTGTGGCGTGGGCTTGACATCAGTTTATCTGTCAAGGGTCAAGTTTACAATGCTGCGGTGTGCTCCATGTCACTGTAAGGTTCAGAAATCTGGTCGCTGCGCGCCAACGTCAAAAGACTTTCAGTGTTTGACAATCGATGTCTTCGGAGCATTGCCCGAGTCTGGTGGGAACACCGGAACAGCAATGCTGAATTGTGCCGAATGGTGTTCGGAAGAAATAACTCGCCCACGATAGATGAACTGACCGCACCCCCTGGGTTGCGCTGGCCTGGCCACGTGCTCCGTATGCCAGTCGACCGACTCCCTCGAAGGGCACTTTCCGCACAACCACGCGAAGGGTGGTAACAAGCCAGGGGTGATCAAACAATGACTTGGCAGCGAAGTATGAAGGCCATTACGTACAAACTCAGCCGCGCTGGTCATTGCCGTCTCCCTGGATGGGGACCCCGAAACGGAACACATCAATGGTTAGAGACACTGTCAGATATGGCCCAGTCACGCCCTCAGCGGCGATTGTGTGTCCAAGCTATTGCCTTCAATGCATAGGTCCCTTCCCAATCTCCTCACTTAAAAGTCCAATGACAACCCTGTATTCACGAATCAATTATATCAGTCTTTCATTCGATGCGTAGCTACTTACCCTACCTCCCCAAATTACCAGTGAACGAAACTCTGGCGGCTATAACCACTGTACGACAAGTACGCAGTCATTACAGCTGATATTGATGATGATGGCTGACGCATTCGTGCAGCAGTGATGGCGGCGCTAGTGCTAGTGTCGACACTGATCTTGAGGAGGCATTCAACGAAGTGTTTGGCTTGGGACCCTTCCGCATCCCTGGCGTTTCCCACGCAAAGCTTTTGTTTCAAGCTTTGGAAGGGAGCAAGCTACGTGGTTCGGAACAGTATATGGATAGAAGGGCAAGTGGCGAAAAAACGGATAGGAATATCTGCTCATCACGAATTTCGCTGGGCACAATTTGTTTGCATCCACGATAAATAGAAAAGTTACCGTGAACCAAAGTAATTATGTCATAAACGTTTTATTATTGCTTACACCCTAAGGCCCGCAGACTTCAGACGCCAGACTTGGTGTACCGAGTATATGGTCTGGAAACCTGCGGTTTCTTTGTCGAAGTTGGATGTGCACCAACTCCGCATAAGAATTTCCTTACATTTTTACGCCAGCGGTAGATTGACAGCAGAGTCAGAGATATTCACACTGATGGCAACTCTCTATTCCACCAGTGAAATCAGTGACTACGTCAGGCGTCACTGGGAGATAGTGATCATCGATCATGACATAAGAAACATGCGTGGCCAACGTCTTGGGGTTACGTTGCCTTCCAGTCAGTTAGTGTCGGTCAAGTAGTTGCTTGATAATCGCGGTAGTTTACCATTTGCGCGGTGTTCATAATCCCGGCGACTAAAATTACCAGATATCTCGCCGTATGAACTGACATTACTATATACAGTGAATAATACTACTTGATTCGACCATGCAGTGCAATGGTGGATCGAACCATCCCTCGCACCTTGCCGTTATTGACTGTCATGGCAAGGGTCGGGGGGTTCCAAACTAACCATAAGTCACATAGCTGCGTGTATTTATTTGGAGGTTTTGTTAAGTCTAGGCAGTTAGAGGTTCTAAGCTAAACAGCTGGTGCGTAGTGTGGAGGTTCGTTTAATGCCCCCGATCCCGAAATAATAGGTTTATTTCCCAACTTGTAAGAATTTTGTCAGACTATTTAATCTGTCCCTTTTTACATTTCAGGTGTACCGGTGGACAACGTGAAACATGGCATTATGGTGCCTGTCATTATCACGACATACACATGTCGACTTATATGATTGTTGTTCTCGGAACAACATATCTGCGGAGTAGCGGCTAGGAGAACCGTATACGTACGCTGGTATGAGCATGAGTATCCTGGTCTACCCAGTTCGTGGGGACTTGGGAAGCAAGAATGTTTGCAGGGGATAAATCGGTAGCGACATAAAGTGCATGGCTGGAAGTCTGTGGCTGACTTCTGCGTTCAGTGGTTGTCGTAGCAGCTACGTTTGTGTGTGATAAAGCTTCAGAGACAGTTGGAATGGTGACTGTCGCATACGTCTGTACAGAAATGCTTGCTGCCGCATCTAGCAATCAGTGCAGGGTGAACACACATTCCTGCGTCATATTGGTCGCCTGGTGAGCCGTCATGCTACGTCAAGATCTACTTCCCATTAGACATAAATCTCGGCAACGGATTCCACTTCATCACTAAGCACGCCGCTTCGTTACCCACAAAACATACGCCAGATACCTTTGCATTACGATTGTTGAGCAGAATAACTCACTACGTTCTGACCTAAGGGTCAACGGAAAACGAAAATTTCACATTGTCATTGAAATAGATGGCAGGATAGCCGAACGGTTATTCCCTAGTAGTGATCTCTTAGGAGCATTTGTAGACCAAAGCAACCAAACAGTGGCAATTAGTTGTCACTACAATTGTAGTGTCCCAAAGAGTGCCTCCGGCCGAGTTTTAAGAACATAAAATGTCTGTATGAGACCAATATGTATGACGATTATTTTGCGCGCACGTATGAAAGCTGCGCTTCCAAAATATACACAAGATAGTTTCCAATAGGAACCTAGCGCGAACGAACTCGTTCCCATCAGTGGCATCACCACTTAAACACGACGATCAGGCTTAGGATGGCATAACTCTCACTCAGTGAAAATGATGCTGGCAAGCAAATTCAAATGCACCAATGAATCGGTTAGGACCCTGAGTGTGGAGATCGGCACTTTCATCCCAATTGGGATGAAATGGGTTAGCTAAACACCTGATCACAAAATGAAGGAATGATATTCCATCGGAGTAAGTTACTACCTCGTCTTCGAGGCTCATACGCCAAACTCGTTACAGCAAACCAACAGTCCAACAACAAAATCCATCTAGATGGCTGACTTCTACAAACATTGCACGCTTTTCAAAGCTGATCATCTGGGCCGATCCTTAGATGCACACACAAAATTTCTCCGCAAACATACCTTTAGCGGCGGAACGGTTATATTCGGCTGTTTTTATTCGAAACCCCAAAAACTCCTCAGAATATGTCGCAGTTTTCCTAAAATTTGTTTCAGGCTCACAGTCTATTTCGGGCGAGAATTCGCATTTTATTGGCTGCCATGGCTCAGCAGGTCCACTCACCGGAAGTAAACCAAAATTTGCTCCGCCGAAACTGTGGGGGTTTTAGAAGTTGCCAATTTTGCAGGGAGTTAGTCTAATCCGATTAGACATTTCAGTGATACGTTGCTCGTAGCATTTTGTTTAAGTGAGCGAACATTCAAGGTCAGTGATTCGCATGTGATTACCAGTTTACGGGAGCGAAATAGAATCCTAGCATATCTTAAGGTTCCGCGGTGTTCTTCAAATGGGATATAATATCTGAGGAGTAGCTAATGCAAATTCCACCCATGTAGTTAGTTGAATGAAGTTTGTATGCGCTATATTCCAAAAACAAAAGTAAGGTGTATGTGTTCACCGCACTTGGGCACAACAACTTTTGGAAGCTCACCCTCCATACAGTATAATAATCCAGGGCAACTTGTTGCATTTCCTAATATTGATGCGAGTATGCATCTCCATGAATTAGTATCGTTCTCAGAGATGCACATATAATCAAAATTCAGCGCTTTCAGGTAACCGCATGTGAATTGCCAATATCCCGATAAGATGTCCTTCCTTTTGGTACGCATGACGTCATTTGCTGTATTACTTCACGAAGTACAGCGATATTACCGGAAAATAAGGTCAACCATTGACCTTAACCATGGCAGCCTTACGCGTTGTCGCTAACTTTGGCTAATTATCGTAACCCGCGACGTTGATCGAGGTCTCAACTATGCATGGAAAACGACGGTCTCCCATACTCATAAATGTACGCATCGTCGCTGAGCTTGGCTACGTGGGGTAAACACTAGGTCTAAACCTATTCGCACCGCTGAGTGTGAGGCCTGGGTTATGCATGAAAGCCTAATCCTTTGGCCAACAACGGTCCTTCATCAGCATGACCGTGTGCGTTGTCGCCCGTCATGCGTGAACTTGGGAATTATAAAACCGACATTGGCGTGATGTTTTTATTCTTTTACTGGAACGGTACAACCATAACGGGTCGTCACCCCATTTCATTTTCCGTTTCGTCGCTTCATTCGGTGATGAATCTGAAACGAAACTGGTATATTCAGCTTACTCCCGTTTATAGCTTCGGTAAAACTGTTCAGACGTGTTGCTGTTATGAAAGCAAACTTACTGCTTGATTAATTACTCCAATTGCCGATAAGGAAGGATTAGTGTGTACACCGATGATGGAACCAGTGAAATTAAATATGAAGAGAAGTGTCTAACGAGCAGTCGTTCAATCGTGGGGCATAGACTTAATCCCTGATATTTGCGGACCTCGTGAATCTTCAGATGTGTATCTATTGCCGCAGCCATAGCGAAGATCTAGTTTGTTGGATGGTACTTGGTGTCAACGTTGCTCCTTCAGAGCTCGAATTCCTGAAGTAACTCCACTTCTGTTTCCCGATACGGATACCCTGTAGCCTAATAAAAAAGCACTCCTGTTGTCCTCATCATAACTTGTAACCATCCCATATTCAACCGCATTAACAGTGTCACCAGCTAGGGACCCTTTTCTGGGAAACCGATAATCAGCCCTCGTGCTTGCGTTTTTAAACCCACCTTATTTTGATCTGCATCATCCGGTTATAGCTGAGATAAGCTATCAAATTCCAGACACAGAAACACGCTGAAAGCAGCTTCATCTTTCGCGCTACCCTGAGACTCCTTTTCATGTCTGTCTTATGGGTTTGTGCCTCATCTGATGCATCGTTCATGCTGACGTTTTGCAGCCCGCTTTTGCTTCCACAGTCATATCTAAAAGTTTCGAATACACAGACAAACAAGACTGTCACTCCTGTTACCGTTCAACTGTCTCTGATGTTATTCACCCAAATGGAGACTACAAGCTTTACCATATCTCAGGATACCAGGAGCCCCACACCCAAATAACATACATCTCCACAATGCCACCACTCCCTTATTTGTCTTCTAAGGTGTCAATGGACCCTGACTCCCCTTTATCCATCATCTCAATGCGCCTTGCCCACTCATCCACATTAGTGCTATCTGGTCAATTTTTGGGCCGCTTTCCATCCCCACACTTCTATCAACTCTTTTTGTACTATGTCCTTCCCTTCCGCACCTCATGGCTTCGATGATGCAAAAGACTGCACGGTTGAGAACACTCTCTTTGATTGCATGCCATCCTCCGAGTGACCGATCATGCCGTATGAAGGGTGGTTTATTCCAAATTCCCCCTACATGCGAGCTTACGTTTCCATACTTACTCCGTTACCCCCAGTGTTAGGTACACCCCGATTGGTCCCGAACACACTTATAGTTCTCATTACTCCGTGTTGTACCACTGCTCGTTCAAGATTCCCTTAGTGCCAAACTCCACCATAGGCAAGACCAACTACTTGCTACTGAGAACGATTGGCTCGCTTTTCAAGTTGTCAATGATATCGCCAATATACACAGAAAATATAAAAGGAAGCAGTTTTTGTCGAACGCCTGTGCCGCAAGTTTATGCTTTGCTCCGGTTTTAGCATATATCCCGGGGACTCCTCCTATGAATCGAAAAAATCAGTTATACCAGCGTAAAATATACTGTCTCGTTTAAGTTAACAGATACTCACAAAACGCGCGCGGTGTGGCGCCTCTGACAAAATTCGTTTTGCAAGGCCGCGCCCTGGACGCACAATGCATTTTCCTGCAAAACCTTTGTGGGTGGAATAAAACTTTTTAGGCCAAAGTGTGGCATTTTGTTGCACATGTGCTCAGACCAAAAATCACACTAATCCGCCTTCATTTTTAAGCAATTTGTTTTAATTGATCTATATTCAAATTTTTTGCCGCACATTTGACTTTGAACTTGCTGTGCTATGGCTTCAGAAGTGGCTTCACACGCGTTTGTTGAGAAATTTGGGGCTGTATCCTTTTCATCCTTCACGGAATTCGAGAAGGCGTTAAATCAATACATGAAGGATAATTATGT
>SJOL01005223.1:102159-121791 GCA_004794785.1 Opisthorchis felineus
TAAGGAGAATGGTCACCAGCCCCCGAGGCACTACTATCAGCTTCAGTCTACAAGTGGTGCATTGCGAAAAAGACTTTCGACGCTAGCTTCGCATGATGATAGTGGAGGGATTGGAGTCTCACTATATATATATATATGTATATGAATATTTTATGCTTCCACTCCTGGGAGCCGCAGGTAGGTTTTTATTGTTTGGTTGACGGGGTGGATTTTGGTGCGGTGTAGCCTCGATTCTGACGAAGGCAGCTACATTTATGCACGTCGATGTAGGCCATGGGCATCGCAGAGTATCTTCAGCAATGAATACAGCAAGGACTACTCTTGGCATCACTCGATCGCAGACTGCACGTACGACCAACGGCAAATACGCAGGCCGGATTGCCGTTTACGAATGTGCGCGCAGTAGCCAAGGGCCCTCCAACTCAGATAAAAGCGTGCTTAGTCTGCCACTCGACCCGGCCTCTAATCCACTCACATCGATTTCTGCTGAACCCTAAACCGCCCACGATAACACTAAGGGTGGTTGCAGGCCAGCCGGGCCTCCAACCTCCCCCAATGATGCTGGAGTTGACGTGTTACCTCCAAATTTCAAACACTTCACCAATGATCCTTTAAGCTCACCACAATATGGCTCTGACTCGTGCCATCGCGTCGAACAAACTCGCCTATCGGCTCCAGGCTATGTACCCCACGCTCATGATCATGAGCACTCTACTTCTACCCTTGGGCACCCATCTATGTCATCGCTGACCTCCATCACGCCAGCGAGATTGACTGCTGATTTACCAGATACGGTACCTCATCAGCCCGGACATGAGGCTGCAGTCAAGGATGACAGCACAGGTTCTTCCTCCAGACCTTCTGACCTAATGACACTTTGTGTTTCCACACCAAAGCGCTCCCTGCTGTCAAAGCCTCGTATCGTAACGCCTTCTGCCTCACAAACTCCCCGAGTCCCTGCTCCTCGTCCCTTGTCAACAAACCTAATTATACTCCAAATTCCACATATGCAAATCTGTAGCCCCTTAAACCGTGCAACCCAGCCCCTTGACAGGACGTCTAAACCACAACGACCATTACCTAATCTTAGCCCCTATCCAGTTCCACCCACCTGGAAACCCGCGTATTATTTGCATCGGATCCCTTTTCTACTCCGCCACAGCCTCCGCCTCTTCCGAAGCCAAATGCAGCGCTATTTTTACTACATCTAACTGCATCTCGTCTTCCCATTCGAAAGTCCTCTCCACTACAACCAACTCGGAGGATTCCTCTTCTCCCCCGAAGGAGCCCACTACGCTCACACCACTAGTTTCCTCGCTGCGCCCTGTCCCCTCCCCTTATCTTGCATCTCTTACTATAAGCCTCTTATTTCATCTCCTCCAATCGGCCCAGTTTGGCTACCCGTACCCTCCGCCTCCTACAATTCGGTGCCGAATGCAATACAAGATAGATCCTCCTGCCTTCTTAGTGCCCCAAGACTTACCATCTCATTTCCTTTCTTAAACACTGCACATGCCCATACATCTTGCGTGACCCAAATCTTGCTATTTCTGTTCAACTGCTACATATGGTACCATCCTCTGATGCTGTCGATAACACCGTTACAAATGATTACTCAAACAGCCTGTAACTCTCTGTCCATGGAACTCCGCTATCTGCACCGTCACCCAAACGATCTCTCCGTACCAATCACGGTACATCCCAGCATCTTATTCTCACACTTCTTTTACTGGTCCTATATCGCCCACTAATCCAAGAGCTCCTGAGTTCTCTGTTCTTTTCCATTCCCATATTGACATCCCCGGGCTTACTAGCTTTTTATCACCGACCGAATTCACCTCCTCTGATCCCGTTAGCAATACTTCTGTCCTACTAATCAACACCCGCTCCCTCTTACGAAAATTGCACTACATCTCCACTATAACTTGTCCAACCTTCATATGCATCACTGAGACATCACTCTCTCCCGGCACGCCTGATACCCTTATCTTTCTTCCGGGATACTTTATCTTCCGTTCCGATCGTTTCCACCGCCGAGGTGTTGGCTGTCTCATATACTCCAGAAGTGAAATGAACCTCTCCCCTATTGATGATCCATTACTGGCGGAACCTCCGGACTCTGTTTGGCTTTCCGCCTGTCAGGCTAACGCACTGTTTATCCTCGGGTGTTTATACATGCCCCCTCTACACTCCACTAGTTCGAATAACCAACTATCCACGCTCCATTCCCACACCTAAGATCTATCTCACCCAAACAAATTAATCGTTGATGGTTCCAACAAAAATCTTCTTTGCGCCTTTCACCTCTGCTTGACCAACTTGATATTGAAGGCGGGTCCCAGCTTGTGCGGCATCCAACATGCGGTCCTCACGTCCTGGAAATCTCTTTCGTCAACGGCTTTCTGTGTTCCACCGCTACAGTTGGCCCAATGTTCCCTGGTAGCGACCATCGTGTTGTCACTTGCAGCTGGACGAGTATTCAACCTTCTACCCCTCCTCCCTTAAGCTCCTTCATCTTTTTCCCCGGCATCCTTGAAGTATTTGCAGTCTTGTTGCGCCACGAAACCTGGGACGAGTAATTGCTCTCCCGTGGCAGGCAAAGCGTGGCCAACATTTTTTACGGCAATGTACAATCATCACTACGTCTAGTTGCTCCCACGCGAGCTTCCTATGCTTCCGGTTCCCGTTCAACCAGACGATTAACCGCTCTAGGCCAAAAACTTAGGAAGTATCGTAACCTCTTCTCTGACCTCCCTCTTCTTATTCTAATTAACAAACGTACGACTGAGATTACCACTATCAAACCAGAACTTAGAAAGCACGAGGAATCTACCACCGTAGCCCATTCTCTTCAATCTAAGATGCTGGAGCACCTTTTTCACAGGCGTTGCTCCTCTAATTCATCTGCAAATCCAAGTATTGTCGCCGACAACAGAAAGCCTCTTTCTGACCCTGCTGATATTGTAGAATCCCTAAACTCTTAGTTCGCCAGCTGCTATGTTCCCTCCGCATCGATCTTATTTACTCATCGCTCCCCAACTGGTTCCGAAGTGACCACATCTGCCGACCACATCTCTCCCTCTGCGCACTCTCATTTACTTTGTTTGATTTAACTTCCTCACTCTTCCACCTTTGAGACTCCAATTTTCCGGGCGTTGACGGTATCCCTTCGTTCATCCTAAAAGCTTGTGGCCCGGACTTCCCCAAACCCATCCTTGATCTCTTGAATATCTCACTTGTCGCAGGCATAGTTCCAAGTCAGTGAAAGCACTCCACCATTGTTCCACACCATAAGTCATGTCCATGAACTGCTCCAGCTAGCCATCGGGACATCCACTATACCTGCTTGCACTCCCGTATCCTAGAGCGCCTTATCAAAGTCCCCGTCATGGATTACCTGCTCACCACCAAGACCCTTAACAATCGGCAACATGGGTTCATGGCACGGCGGTCATCTAATACATTCCAGGTTGACTTATTTAATCATATTTCGTCCGCTAACGATGCCTGGCCGTGTGTTATTTTCATGTACTTGATATTCGCGAGGCGTTTGACCAAGACCCCCACGGTGCGCTCCTCAACAAATTATGATCTACGGGGAATGGTGGCCCACTACTGCAATTGTTCACTTCTTACCTCACTGTGAGAACCCAGGTCACCAAGATCAGGGATCTCTCCTCACCACATCTTCCCATTGCCAGCGCAGTTATTCGGCATAGCGTGCTTGGCCCCCTACTGTTGTTACTATACATTAGTAATGTCACTGATTAATAATAATAATGATAATATTATTAATAGCGTTTATTGCCAACTAGTGGGTAGCATACCTTCAGGCATGATTATAATGTTACATTCAGAATAAGAGCATGACTAGTTCGGCTTGTGGGTACTAAGAATTTCGCGGAAAAGCCGGTGACATAAACAGTGGTCATTATCCGATGTAGACGTGGTCAATCCTGGGGACGCATGGATAGGGAACCAAAAGTACGAGGGCTCCTTCTTTCCTATGGGGAACATATCAGATGAGACAATATACGATCGTTAAGATTTCAAAGTGGCGGGCAAAAACAATACGAGGGAGGGCATAACAAGAGGATTCCTGCGGGGTATGTGATAAAAAACTCCAAACTGCCGAAAATGTGGAACCAGAATAACGGATCTGGAGAGGCAGGAGAACTGCCGCGATCTGGCTGGCCAATTTGAACTGAAGCCTAGAACCGTCACTGAAGCTTTGTGGACTTGCGCTGTTGGGCGTTTGGCCAGGGTCACGAAAAGCGTAAGTGGGGATGGTGAAGTTGGTGGATATGCAGTACGGATTAATGGTAGTAGGAAAACCAGAATTACAGTGTGCAGTGAAACTGGAGAGGCTCACTACTGTTGCTGCTGGGGCGGTGTCGGGTGTAAAAGTTCCTTGGAAGGAGGAGTTCATGCAAACGCACACGAAGGAACGCGAATTGCACGGAAAATGACTGACTTGGTGAGGAGTGCAATGTGAAAGTCGCCGAGATATTTAGACCCAACGGAGGGTTCAGCAGATTGAAATGAACGCCTCCTGGAGGCGGCTGGGGCCAGATGAAAACTTTGTTTGTGGTTGCAGGTAAGGGAACGAGTGGGCGAGGGGGCGCAGTCAAAGTAGGAAGCAAACAGTTGCGGGCATGTTAGCAAACTGGGTATGGCAATGCCGTGCTATCACCGCACTGAGATAATTCAGTTTCTAAACAGCCCCGTGACGGACGTCGTTACTGAGGTTGTTGGGCTGGGATGTTCAATTCTGTGAGCAGCTGGTTATTTTGTTTTTTTTCAGATGAATCCGTAGGGACAGCAAAACCAATGTAATATTGCAGGTAGTATTTTTGTCCGGTCAGGGATCCCTTCAGGTGTAATGCACAGCTCAGTTGGAGTGGATAACGGACACTCAGGACATCCATAGCACGTATTACCGCAGGTCAAAGCTTGGGAAGAAGATGAAATGGGATGGTATGAAGAAGGCCTGGAGAGTTATAGGAGTCATCAGACAGAACATAGTCCTTCAATAGAGAAATAACTGAACGTTTGCTACATTTAGGGTGGTGACAACAAGTGGTTGAACGAGACGAGATAAGGATGGATCTGCACCTAGTAATCTAGCCATCAAAGTCGAGCAAAGATTGCCAACATATGCTATTAGACTACGCGAGACATGGGATAGTTCGATGTAAGTAGGCAGAGAGGCGGCGTGGTAGGGTAAACCAGACACGTAAGGACTGTTGGGGATGGAATTTTGAGATGGTGGAGTAGATATTATGGAGGTTATTAGTGAGCTGGACAATACTAGGACAATCTAGGAGGGAAGGTGAATGTAAGGGGGATGTTCACCAGTTCCCGAAGCAATATTATCAGCTTTATTCTACAAGTGGTGAGTGGCGAAGAAGACTTTCGACGCTGGCCTCGCATGTTGGTAGTGGAGGGTTTGAAGTCTCACTGTATATATGTATATATATATATTGTATGTGTCCACTCCTGGGAGTAGCAGGTAGGTTGGTTGGCAACGAGGTGGGTTTTAGTGCGGTGTAGCCTCGATTGTGACGAAAGCAGCCACAGCTATGCACGTCGATGTAGGCCACGGGCATCGCAGAGTGTCTTCAGGCTATCACAGGAATGTTTTTTTGTCAAACAAAAGGTCAGTTTTTTCATATATAGTTTATGGCTTTGCCAGATAAGCAACTGAACCGAGAGGAGTCCAACACCAGCAGCAACAAACAGAAGAGATCAGTGCTCTGTTTTTGAATTTCCTGAATGGATTCCCACGGATTCCCTTTTATGTTCGCTGATGATATTAAGACAGCTTACGGGTTTAAGGTCAGTGACGCTGCTTCTACTCTTGCTAGCATTCCGTTTAATCTGAATTCTTTATCCCTCTGGTCCTCTAATCCCTGTCTTTCCCTCGCCGTTCCAAAATGCCAAGCCCTCTCACATCAATTTTAGATTTTCCCTTGGGTGCTTATTCTTAATGGGCCCTTGATTCCTACTCTTTCCGAAATAAGATACCTAGGTCTTGGGTATTCGTGATGACTTTACAGTAACTCATGTTCAACTGCCAACTGTAAGCAGTTTGTGAGACCCATTCTTGAATCTAGCCCTGAATTCGCCTAACAGCATTCGCAGGCTTGTCGGGCTGCTGTGGAGCATGTGCAGCGCTCAGTTACTAAGTCCTTGTTTCTGGCGTCATCCACACTGTCGTATCTTCTTCACCGTTCGTCACTTGGGCTGGATCCTTCATGGCTGAGACGCATTAGGCTGAAACTGTGCCTTCTGCATCTTCTAATCTACCGACGGGCTTACATAACTGACTGCCGCCTTGAATTTTCTTCCTATCTCCTACAATATCCGAAACGCTGGATCTTCGCCCATATTGCAGACTTGATGAACTGTCCTTAGACAAAACTTTTTTTTGCCTGTATTCCAAACTATGAAACAAGCTCCACTCCCATATCCGTACTGTCATCACATGTGGACTCGATTCTTACCTTTCTATTGAGGGAGCCGAGAGTCTTTTCGTGCCACAGCTTACACTAGGTACTTTCTTTGAAATAGGCCCTAAGCCCTTCTAATTTGCGCTCTTACCCCAAATGTCCTAGTACTTGGTTCTAGCATGTACGCCCACCAGATTGTACCCCCTAGCGTTAACTCAACTTGTCCCATCCTTTTATAACTCCGTCAGCTCTACTTAATGTCTAGTGCTTTGCTTCGACTAGATTTAACTAACGTTAGCCAAACCGAAGCCTTATTTCTTCACTGTCCAGAACCATCCCGCATCCTCTGATCACACGAAGTGCGCACCCATCAAATAGTGGGTCTGGAGATACGTGGTGAATGAAACGCTTGTTTGGCTCCACTGCTCACCCATTCACACACACATAACGCCTCTACTTGGCACCAATGTTTCGTCGTCGTTGAGCCATGGTACACAGACTCTGAACATCTCCACTCTACTCCCATGGCCCAAAGGTTCGCGGCTGTTTCATTTGCCTCCGCACCTTGCCTCTTCCAGTGGCTGTTTGCTATTTGCTTGTTCGAAATGATTGAGCTGTTTTACTGGCCTAGCTTTCCCCCGACTGGTTAAAATATCTGGTAGCTGGAGTAATCTAATAATGCCCAAACCGCATTTATGACTGCTTGGTGGCTTGTCACACTGCAGATCTGGTAGCATGCACGAGAGATGAAGACCTCGTGTGGTGGACGGGTGCGCCATGCAGGGAGGGTCGCCCTGTTACGTTGCACCATGGCGTGTCCGCATACTCGCCACCCCGCCAGTAACACGGGTACATCGCCCATCGCCGGTGGTTCTGAATCTGGATTTTAATTCGGGAAAACCATAAAAGAGCACCGCTGTTGTTTGTCTGTAGATGGATTGGACTTGTCCCGGTTGTCACTTGTCTGGCAACACCAAGGAATACAAACGAATGACAGCAGACCTTTCGTTTTTTTAAACATTCATGGGTAGCTTGGGGGTACTGTGCGATGCTCATGGCTGACATCGACGCGCAGGGCGTGGTCACCTTCGTCTTAGTTGGGTTGCTCCACCCCAAGTCCACTTCATCATCCAGACATAACATACACGCTCTTCCCTCTTGCCCTCTGAAGCGATCCTATACATATAAAATGCAAATTACTTGTTAGTTCCTGAATACTGACAGTCGCAGCTAGCGCCTAATGGGTGTTTTTGCGATGCACCACTAGTTTCTTGGAGCTGACAGCAGTGACTAGGTGACTTGCGACCCATACTCTTACCTTCCTTTTAAGTTGCCGTGGTAGATTCCAGTTAAACTACGGTTCTTAAGAACTATCTCGGAAGCTGTTGCCCACCCGCTTAGTATTTGTCTTCTGTCACTGTTCACATTAACAACGAAGACCCAATGGTTGGATTCTTTTGCTGACCTAAAAACTACCGCCATGTAATCTCACTATGTAATCGCCCGTTCAAACTAGTCTAATGGCCAGCCTCCCTGCTAGTTACCTTGGCGGTTAAGTCCTTACCCTCCCGAAATTAAGCACCCACTCTGTCCCTAGCCTCAGCTAGTACTTAGTTTCTAGGTCAGCCAACAAAATCCATCCTTTTCTGGGTTCATTTAGCTTGCTGTCATCCCCTTTTTGATTTTTTCTATTTGACACCGTCCTATCTGGTGCCCCCTTGCACTCACCAGACGCCACTGCCCTCATCCTATTCCTTCCTCATTTCCCCTTTTCCCAAGCTTTAAATTTTGGTTATATTTGCCCAAAAGCTCCATACAACCGTTAGTCATTCAATCTGGCTGGACTCAGGTCTACACTCTCCTCCAACTGAATGGAAATTATCCGCGACCCTGCATCGGCATGACTCTATCTGTGTCAATCTCCTCGTCTAACTCAGATCCAGCCGCCACGGAAATGCGTACCCACTCTACGATTGCGGCAACCTTGTCGACCGGTACGGGGCTGTCCACAAACTGAAGTATGTCAATGTAATGACGGCTCGGCACTACCATACCCAGTATGAGGGCACTCCCGCAACT
Organism: Opisthorchis felineus; assembly: GCA_004794785.1. Lineage (NCBI taxonomy): Eukaryota > Metazoa > Platyhelminthes > Trematoda > Opisthorchiida > Opisthorchiidae > Opisthorchis > Opisthorchis felineus. The sequence goes on from SJOL01005223.1 coordinate 110,691, forward strand.
ATTTTCCTCAGAATCTCGACCGCAACCTCTTGCTCACGCGAGCCTGTAATTGCAACTACGCGAAGATTTCTCACCTGGCCCCAACCGCCTCTTGGACGAATTCCTTCCAACCCATTGAACAGTTCGTTTGGATTTAACCATCCTCATTTATTGCTGCAAATTCGGTTTGCCTCTCCCACAGGTTAAACTTCATTTGCCATTGGTCTTTAGATCGAACTCTTCAACCTCCATCTCCATTTTTGCATTTGGTAACCCTAGCCATTAACCCGACCGCCCAGAGTCACTCATGGCCTGCAACGGTTTTCGGTTTTAGTTCAGGTCAGCCGGCTTCATCTTTGAACTAGTAATACCTCATGCCAAATGTCCTCGTTTTTTTCGGTTCCCACAACTGCGGTGACTTTTTACGTAATAGGCATGCTTCGTTGGTTGTAAATTCCTCTCCGTTGTGTTGTTGTCTGCTGCGTTCAGGTTATAACGACCAGATCATGCCTCAGTCGGCATGCTCCCTACAAGTTGGGACTGACAGAAATTTGTATTTATCACTCGGTGATGTGGCAGCAAGTGGACTTACTTTGTTTTGCACTTGCTTTCAAGTACTACAACGCTCAAAAGGGTCAATTAATTTCCGGTAACGATTAGAAAACGTAGTCACTTGAGCTATTCGTGTAGTGAGAAATCTCGCGTGTCTTGCACAGGACAGGCGGGTGCTAGCTTTAAGTATTGTGTTGTACTTGCACTGGAAGCTAATCACCTGTTTCTCATGTGCTCACAGATCGTTAAGCCAGACGAGCGAATTGATCAAGAACCAAACAGCCATCTTAAACTCTCTTGCATACTGCTGTAAGGAGGAAAGCCCTTCGCTGCGGAGTTGTTTATCAGAAAAACGCCAACTAAACAGTTACAGACTATTGGACAGGAAATTCAAGCTCTCATTTGCACGTAATTTTTACAAACTGAATATCCGTCTTCTTCTTGAAAGTGTCTTCCTGACCTCTCTTGGATAGTCATTGACTATCACGCAATTGTAAACGAATGTTGCAAAGCAGTTTCACAAATTCCGTAATAAATCCCACCTTCCATGATATCCTCGTGGAGTTACGAGAACATACATACTACTCGCATGCCTCATCAGTAGTATCCACCGTTACACACCTCCACCCTTTAAAGGTCGCTTGCATGCCACTGATTTCCATTTACCTCCGTTAGGTCGGCTCCGGCAGCTGGTCTGTTCGGCAGCTCTTCGGATGTATGATGCCACTTCCGAAGCTGGGTCCCATTTACTCTTTTCGATCCCCGACCGTCTTGAATTGTATAGACGTTCCCCCGGCGGTCGGTAACGACAAACGGACCTTGCCATCGGCTGCCCAGCTTCCGCGATCCCAGTCCACTCCTTCCAGGATTCTGATGATCCTTCCACTTAACCTTCGCGCCTATGGGGAATGGTCGTGCCTTTCTACTTGCCGTTTTCTGTCTAGTCCTTTCCTGAGCGGCGGACAAGTTTTCTCGAGCTTTCCTCCTTTCCTCTCCTAGCTCCTCTGGAGACAAGTGTGTTGCCGGCCATAACCCAATTTCCTGATCAACTGGAAGGCGCGGATGTCGACCGTACATCAGCATGAACGGGGACTTGCCTGTGGTTGGCTGTATGGAAGCCCGATGAGCGAGCAACACCATCGGCAGGTTCACTTCCCAATCACCTCCTTTGGCCGCTAGCCACTCCTTGATCGTTCGGTTATTGCGTTCTGTAAGACCATTTGTTTGCGGGTGATATGGTGCCGTCCTCAGCCGTCTGATGCCCAGCTTCTGCAAGCAACTCCTAAACTCTTCGCTCTCGAAGCAAGGCCCTTGATCCGTTAGAATCATTTTTGGCACCCCGTGGTTGGCCACGATGTGACGCATTACCACTCCGCTGATTGTCGTCGCCCGTTGGTTTGGCACGGCTGCCGCCTCGACCCACCGCGACAGGTGTTCTGTCATCACCACGATATACTGATTTCCACTGGTTGTCACCGGAAAGGGGCCCATGACGTCCACAGACCATAACTCGCCGATTTCTGATACAGGAATGGGTTCCATGGGATTGGTTACCCCTGTCGTATCCCCTTTCATCAGTTGGCACCGCTTACAGGACACCACATAATCCATCACCTCACTTCTCATTCCGGGCCAGTAGGCCCTCTGCCGAAGTAAGTCGTATGTCTTGGTGCACCCTGTGTGTGCCATTTCGTGGCATTCGACGATCAGCTTCCTTCTCAAGACGCGAGGTATTACGGGCAGCACAACATCAGAATCAGTGTCGTTCCAAGAAATTATGCCAGCCTCACTCAGACTCAATCTATCAAAGTGACTCTGGAACATTTGCAATTCCTTGTCTCCGTCTCCGTTCTCAATATTCCGTCCATCCAACAAGGAGGCTGCAACCTTCCGTAACACAGGATCCTGCCGTTGGAGTTGCACCAACCTCCCGGGATCCAGTTCGACGACGAGGCTATTGGCACCGATCATGATCCTGGGGGCCTCATCTTCAGCCTCTGGTCTTGACAGCCAATCAGCCAGGTGATTCTCCTTCCCTGGCACGTGCCGGATCGTAAAGTCGTACTCTTGCAACCGGAGTGCCCATCGCGCGAGCTTTCCGCGAGGATCTCTGGTGGTCCTGATCCACTCCAGGGGTTTGTGATCAGTCTCGACATGAAATCTTTGTCCAAGCAGGTATGGCCTCCACTTATCCAGGGCCCAGACGATCGCTAAACATTCTTTCTCAATAGTCGAGTACTTCTGCTCAGCGTTAGTCAGGACGCGACTGGCATATTCGATAACTCCATGCCTCTGCTTCAGGACAGCGCCGATACCGCGGTCGCTAGCGTCCGTTGCAACAGTAAACATCTCTCCGACCCTGGGCAGTTTGAGGGTCAGTTGCTGATCCAGCATGCGCGCTTTGACACGTTCGAAAGCCTCGTGTGCTTCCCTGGTCCATTCGAACTTCCGATTTTGCCCAAGCAAGTCGTACAGTGGAGCAGCAATCGTGTTGAAATCTTTGACAAACCGGCTGTAGTATGCTGCTCGCCCAAGAAACTGCCGTAGGGATCGCTTGGAATTGGGAACAGCACAGTCCTCGATCTTTGCCAGTTTTTCTGGCAGTGGGCTAACCTCTCCGTGACCCACTTTATGCCCCAGCAGTGTCACTGAACTCCGAGCGAGCTGTGTCTTGGCTTCATTTATCCGCAGGCCCGCCTCCCGGATACGCTTCAATACGGCCTTCAAATGAACTGCGTGCTCTGGTTCCGAATTGCTGTACACAACGATATCATCCCCGTACACGGCAACATTCTGTAGACCCTTCGTTAAACGAAGCATCAAGCGCCGGAATGTGAATGGTGCTCCCGACAAACCAAACGGCATCCGTCTAAATTGATATTGGGTGTCCCCAACGGTGAACGCCGTTTTCTCCCGGTCCTCCGCCTTGATAGATAGTTGCCAATATCCGGAACGCAAGTCGAACACCGTGAAATATCGGGAATGCTGGAGGGAATCGAAAATATCCGCCACCGAAGGGACAGCTACAACCCGATTTACGGTCAGTTCGTTCAAACGCCGAAAATCCACGCAGAACCGATACTTTCCATTTGCCTTCTTTACAAGCACAACCGGGGAGTTGTATGCACTGTTGGCCTCCTCAATTATGCCATTTTTCAACATCTCCTGCACTTGCTTATGGACCTCCTCCCGTAGATGGAGCGGCAGCGGACGGGGTCCGTAAGGTCGAAAGCATTCAGACGAGAGCGGAATTTCGTGTTCAATCCACGAGCAGAAGCCAAACGGATCCTCTTCGCCTGTGAACAATTCGGAGTATTCCTCGACCACGGATTGTACTGACGGCATGTTACAGGACGGAAGCTTTCGGACATGCAGCTCGTTCACGGCAATGCTTGGGTAACCTTCAAGCTTGACTGCGCCATACTTGGTCACCAGTTTTCCCCGCTTGAGATCAACCACGGATTCTGTGCCCCTGAGAAAATTTGCTCCCAAAATTGTCTGCTCAATGTCTGGGCTGATAAGGAACTCGTGCTGCACGGACCTGTCGCCTAGGCGCATTGAGTGCATTGACAATCCGTCAATTTTCAGTTGGTATCCACCCACTGCTCTTACGGCTAGCGCGCACGGTTTGCATACAGCTTCGTTCCCTCTCCGTCTCAGCGATACCCCTGCTCCCGTATCAATCAGACACAGCTCCTTCTTCCCGTCTATCTCGACAACGGCCTGTATAGTAGCCTGTGTGACTGCACTGATCGCAACCCACCCGGGAAAAGAGGAGTAGTCCAAAGTTTTATTATGTACAGGTGGTCGGGTATGAGGGCATTGATTCTTCCAGTGGCCATGCATGCCACACCTGTAGCATCGGCTCATTCGAGCGTGCCTCCGAGATTCCGTCTTGATTGCTGCAAGCTGTCCGGCAAGTTGGTCCACTTTGTTCTTCAGGTCCTCCACTGTTGACTCATCCCTGTTCTCCTGCGACAGCAACGTTGCCAGTGGCGCCTCGGCCAATTCCCGTGCCAGATGCACCAGGTGCTCCACACCCAACTGGCCACTTGTCCTTGCCAACCGCAACTGGGCACAAAGCGCAGGCTGCACGTCTTCGACGAACTTGTCGGACAGCAACTGCTGGCGTGACGCTCCGTCTAGACCCAGCAAGGCCCGATCCAACGAGTGCCGCGGGCTGGCGAAGAGCACGGTCGGTTCACATCCAGGTCCCATGCTGGCCGTCTTGAACCGCCTCATAGCCTCCTGGCGGTTGGCCGGTGTGTCGACCTCCGCTGCAAGAGCTTCCTTAGCGGCGGCCCAGTCCACCGTCCGGGGGCTCCTCTAGGCTGCATCCAGGGCCTCTGAGAAGGGTCTTTAGTGCCGCCAACTTACCCTCGTCAGTCTCCAGTCCAACCGCCTCTGCGACATCCTCAAAATGATGACAATAAGTGATTAGGCGAGACAGGATGGGTTTAGAATTGTACTTAGTGGTCTAGCGACCAAAGACTGTCTAAGCTTGCCCTTGTAAGCTAATGTAGTACCAGAGACAGAAAAATCACTGTAAGTACGCAGAGACGAAGTGTGGCAAGGAAAGGACTGACGGGAGTAAAACTTCTGATGTAGTCGAATAGAGTTTCTGAGGGTTGGACAATACCATAATCTAGGAGGGAAAGTGAATGTACGAATGATGGTCATCAGCCTCCAAGTCACTGTTATCAGCTTCGGTCAACGAGTGATGCATGGCGAAAAAGCCTTTAGGTGTTGGCCTTGTGGGCTGGTGGTGGACGATTTAGGAATTTCATTGCGCATATATTGTTCTTTTTTGTATGTATCCACTCCCGGGAGCAGTAGGTAGGAGTGTGTGTTTTGTTTGGTTGACGGGTTGAGCTTCGGTGCAGTGCAACGCCAAGTATGACGAAGGCAGCTGCAGCTCTGCATGTCGATGTAAGTCATGGGCATTGCAGAGTATCTTCAGGCTATCCCACGTGTTTTTTTCAAAGAACTTTTTGACAGATGAAAGGTGATTAGTTAGCCCATGTAGCAACCAGCAAGAAGGATAACCATGGACCTAGTTGATGTCGACAGTTGCAGAGTGGGTTAGGCATGGATCTGTGGTAGTCTCTGTCTCTGTTAGAGTATCATCAAAGAGGCTTCTTTGTGCGGAGAGGTGGTGTGATAAGGGACAACAGACACATGAGGACTGGTGCGAATAGAATTTTCAAAGTCACGGGAAAATAATAGCTTGACTGGAGGTTGCTAAGTGAGCTGGACAGTACCACAATTTAGGAGAGAAGACGAGTGTACGATAACGGGCCACCAATCTCCAAAGCACTGCTGTCAGGTTAAATCAACAAACAGTGCATGGCCAAAAAACACGCAGGCGCCAGCCCTGAATTCTAATATTGAAGGGTTGGGAAGTTCATTCCATTTATTGCATCTGACAGCTCCCTGGAGCAGTAGGGTGGAGCGCGCGTTATATTTGTTTGATGAAGCGGACTTGGTGCACTGCAACCCCAACCAAGATGATGACAGCAGCTTTGCACGTGTACGTGGGTCATCGGCGTCGTAGAGTATCTTCATGCTATCCAATGTATTCTTTGAGGGTTGAAATGTCAGTCTTTCATTATCCGTTATTAATAGAGCTGCCAGATGAGTGACATGACCGAGACAAGTCCAGCCCACCAGATACAGACAACAACAGTGCTCTTTTAAGGAGTTTCTGAATAGAAGGTCGGGCTCACAATCACCGCCATTAACCGTCCAGTCTCAATTCACTATCCATCTGATCTTCCAGCTACGGTCATTTTTGCTATTCCAAAGTCGCAAGATCCCTCAGTTCAGTTTCACAGTCCGTCTAGGATGCTTATTCTTGACTGACTGTCGAGTCCTAAACTTCGCAGGTCCTCCTCTGCCCTTAGCTTTTCACAACATGTGTGGTACAAAGTGACGGAAGCCCGCAGGATCTGCGCTTTTATTCGCCGCTCATTTCACAGCAAATTACGTTTACTTGCTATCTTCAAGCAGTCTGTAAAAACATTCTGGAATTTAGCCATGAATTAGCCTAACAGTATCCACAGGCGTTTCGGATTGTTCAAGAGAATCTTCAGTGCTCAATTGACTGGGTCCTTGTTTCCGGCGTCGTCCACTTTCCCATGTTATCCTTGCTGTTTGTCACTCAGTCTGGATCCTGCATGGCTGATGCGCATTGGATTAAAGCTAGGCCTTCTGCACCGCGGGATCTACCGACGGGCCCAAACTGCCGACTTCCGGTCTGATTTTTACCCTCGTTTTCATTAAAATATCCGAAACTCTGAATCTTTGCCCCTGTTGTTGGACTGTCGAAATGTCTACCGATAAAGCTTCCTTCGGTGCTCGTATTAAAAACTATGGAACGAGCTCTACTTCCATATCCATGCTATATCCTCTCATGTAGTCATTCAAAATATCCTCGATTCCAGGTATTCTTTTTAGGGAGACCAGCGTCTTTTCACGCCGAAACTTGCACTGGACACATTTATTGATAGAGACCCTGAGCTTTTCTAAGTTGCGCTCCTACCATGACTGTCCTCTTTCTTCGATCTAGCATGCGGACATACCAGCATGGACCCTCCAGTCTTAACCCGCATATGGGGCAACTTTCCTGTCGAGCGTTCTTGGTGTGTAATTGTTCTTTTACCCATCTCTTACACAGAAGTTTCGCTTCTGGGAAGTACATCTGCTTCCTGGGGTGCGGATTTGTTGCCGACAGCGTTTAGGGTTTGCCATTGTAGTACTTTTAAAGCCTACCTCCATTAACCCCGTCATTGTTTCTCACCTTCGGCCTTGAGCTTCTATGCCAAGGTGACTCGTGCACCGTTACTTCAAGCCGGGTTTCATCCCATGATTACGCTTCAAGCTCGGTTTATTGACTCGTGCTTTTTGTTAAGATCTGGCCGATATAAACCCAAGCAAAGACGATAGGCACTCTTACAAGACCTACCACATCTGATCATGCGCAGTGCACGCACATAAAAATGGTTGGTCTAAAAATGTGCAACGAACAAAATTCTTGGTTGACCCTGCATTCGATTCAGTCAAACACAAACAACATTGTTGTGTGCCTCTTCTTGACAGGTTGTTTCCAGCGGCTGTTTACTTTTTGCTTGTTTAAACTGACCGGTCTGGTTTACTGGGCAAGCTCCTCCTCCGACCGAATAAAATATCGGGTGGATGGAATTCCTTGTAAATGCACAATGCTTAGTGGCTTGCCACCTCACAGATTACGTAGCAGTCACGAGGGATGGAACTCCCGCATGGGGGTTGGGTACGCCCTGCAGAGGGGGTCGCCACGTTGAGCTGCACCATAGTGCCTTCGTACAAACGCTACCCTTCAATAGCACGGGCGCATCGCATGTCGCCGGTGGTCTTGAGGCTTGCCTTTAATTTAGGAAATCCATAAATTAGCACCATTTTGTCTGTTTTCTGCTTTGCCTCAATTGCGTTATTCATTTGGTAACGTCATGAAGCGCCCTTGGCAGCCCTTGCGACACTCGTGGTTCACCTCGCCTAGGTTGATGTCAGCAGAACATGTAACAAGCGCCCGTCTCTTCCGTACCCGAAAGGGATCACATACTCAAAATATAAAGACCATCTTATTCCTCAGCATTTCATTGTTTACAGTTTGTGCCTGATAACTTCTTCTTCGCCTTGCACCACTCGCTGCTTTGAGTTGGCAGCAGTAACGCATCAACTGAAGACCCGCACTCTTACCTTTCTTTGCGGCTCACGTAGAAACTTCCAGCTGAACGAAAGTCCTTATCCTTTATCTCGGAAGTTCTCCCACAACCATCCGTTTTCCTTTCGCCGCCCGTCTCCCAGTTAGAGCCCATTTGCACAACATAGTCCCTTTAATGGGACGATGCACTAGAGATAAATATTACCACGGCCCTCTGTCTGACTCACACTGCACTTGCCTATACCAACCATTCCAACGGCTGACCGCCTTATTTTTGACTACACTGACTAACTCTTTACCTTGCTAAAATTGCCCTGGCCTTAGGTATACTGATCAACTGACCCCTGGTGCAAAGCTCGATTCTTCAGTTTTCAACAAACACAGGTCTCTCGCATTGCCATCTGAGTGTGGTTCATATCCGCCGTGCAGAAGCCCACTTATAGCGCCTCATACTTTATCGGAGACTGCAGCCACTCCTTTGCTGCTAGGTCATTCAACACAAATCTACCCCCACTGTGGTTCATTTGAGAACCCGCAGTTATCCCCGTTTATATTTTTTCTGATGATGAACTCCCATGTTATCTTATACTTCCACACACTCACCAGGCTCAACTGATCTCATTTCATCCCCTCCTCTTCTTATGCTTCAGTCTTCGACAGGAGCTGCTTCGCGGCCATGTCCGTTAAATCGACTGTTCAACACCGCTCATGGTCAGCAACGGTTTTTTGATTTAGCTCAAACCAACCGGCTGCTTCGCCGAACTACTTGTACATCCAACAGCATTTGTTTAGCTTTTTTGTTTCCTACAATTAAAAGTTACTTATTACGTGATAAACATATCCGGGCGTTTTTGCCTTTTCCTCCGTTGTGCTGTTCCCTGCCACGTCCAAACTGCATGAACCTTATCATACCTCAAATGGCTACTCATTATTTGCGGAATGAAATCGATTTCTAGAAAACGACGGTGGTTTTGCAGTCACTATTTCATAATTCAGAACCTCCATATCTAATGGCTTGTCCTGTAAGTTCTCTGTATGGTTGATTTGGTCAAGTGGCCAAATTTTCAAAGTCCTCAGTTACATCGAACTGGAAAGAGGTGTATACTTGTAATAAGGTATCGCGAATTTAGGCATAACGTGAATCCCTTACAACGGGCGAAAGTTGCAGGTAGTTCTGTAGCTGTAATGAGTTATGTAACTTGCTGGGGCCCATTCGGTACTGGTGTCCGTAAAATGTGACGGAGCTTCGGTCCCGTACCTAAATTGGGACTGGTATCTACCGGCCGACTAGACGAAAGCCGGACCATGTTTCTTCAGACCCCGGAAATAATCTCCACTATAGGCACATATATCTTACTCGGAAAACTAGTTCTAAATATCAAGAACGTAAGGTTGCCGATGATGATGGCCCCTGCCTCCAGGTCAGGTTTTCTGGTGCACTGCTTGATACCAGCGTAAAAGTTTTAAGGTTCTTTTCACTGGCAGCACTGCTCTCCATTGCAAAATGCGAAACACATCATGTTCTCCACAGCCGGGTCCTAGCAGTTACCAGGTAGTTTGTCGCTGGAGATATACACAGTGACCTGCTCATTAAAGCGCTCAAAAGTTAGTCCAAAATTAAGGGTCTGAGGCTGTCTTTTCGTGTACAATACTGATATGAGGACTTAGCCGGCGCATACGACTAACACGCGATAAGGAGCACATGATGCCTAACCAGCTGGCTACATGAAACTTACGTCTATCGTAGCGGGCAGCCTAACGAACCCAGCTGACGCACACGACTGAATGCGACTGGGGGTCCACAATGCTTCATCAACCAGCTACGGCTGGCACCCATCTATCTCGATTGGTAAAAGTCAGAGGTCCAACTTGAGTGAGGGGAAAAGTTGAATTCTATTGGGTGCTTTTATTAGTACACTCCTCCTGGCAGGAGGCGTACGGCCTTCTCAGAGCGTAGTGTGAGCTATTGACGTCTCTGAAATGAGCAGGAAATATATAAGTTTATTAAAATAGCAGCATGAGGTAGGCGGCGGACAAACTTACTTACAACACAATACTTACTCCGCACCTCAGCGGCAATAATCAAGCAGAGCAATTTTTACACGAAGCCATCTTCAAGGCTAGGTCGTATTGCTTTATTATTTGTAACTACAGATGAGAAAAAACAGGCCTTCCGTCTGTAAAAAAAACTATACACCAAGGATAACCTGAAGACACTCTGCCATGCCCATGGCCTACATCGACGTGCATAAATGTAGCTGCCTTCGTCAGAATCGAGGCTACACCGCACCAAAATCCACCCCGTCAACCAAACAATAAAAACCTACCTGCGGCTCCCAGGAGTGGAAGCATAAAATATTCATATACATATATATATATATAGTGAGGCTCCAATCCCTCCACTATCATCATGCGAAGCTAGCGTCGAAAGTCTTTTTCGCAATGCACCACTTGTAGACTGAAGCTGATAGTAGTGCCTCGGGGGCTGGTGACCATTCTCCTTACGTTCGCCTTCCCTCCTAGCTTGTTCTAGTACTGCCCAACTCACTAATAACCTCCAAGAAATCTAGTTCACCATCTCAGATGTTCCACCTAAACCAGCCCCTACGTGTTAGGTTTCCCTTACCACGCTGTCTCTCTGCCTACTACATCGAACTGTCCTCTATCTCAGGTAGTGTAATAGCATATATTGGCAATCTTAGCTTGACTTTGATGACTAGACTACTGAGTGTAGATCAATCCTAATTGTGGTGAACGTTCAGTTTTTCTTTCTTCTTAAGGGATTATATCCTGTCTGATGACTCCTATAACTCTCTAGGCCTTATTGATCTCATCCCATCTCATCTTCTTCCCAAGCTTCGACCTGCGGTA
>SJOL01005223.1:122706-216961 GCA_004794785.1 Opisthorchis felineus
TGCCCACTCTTTATGTCGCCGTCCCTATTCCGCGGAATTCCCAGTACCCACAAACCCCACCAGTCATGCTCTTATTCCGACTGTAAATTTATGATCATGCCTGAAGGTACGCTTCCCACTAGTTGGGAATAAACATTATTACCAACTGAATATTAGGCCTCAATCATACGATACTCACCTAAAGTTGCATGACGGACTGTCTGAAACTGATGGCCCTTACGTGTGTCACACGAAATCATCATCGTCTCTTTCTGCAAACTGGCGCCCTACAGCGTGGGCACTAGTACTGTGGTATTAACTCACGGCTGCCAATTAGCTTTTCCCTGCATCTCAAGATACAGAAGCCCTCAGACTTCCGGGACACGCTGTGTTGGGATTCTGTGCTTCGTCCCAGGTCAACATCTTAGGATGCTGTCTTTGCGGACCATTTAGCAAGCACACCTGTGCGTTCTCTGGACAGGCCGGGTTCTAGGCAGGGAAGAATAAGCTAATTATCGGCCCGCTCACTTTGGGGACAAACCTGAAGATCACCACTGCACAGCGGGCAAGGTTCACTATCACAACACCCGACGTGATATGATACGCGATCTGTTGCACACCGGCGGTCATTGCAACTATTCATCGGGTCAAAAGCCCAAGCCTGTGTCCTTAGACTGCCATCTGGGTTGAGTTCCAGTATCCTCGCCCGCTGACGGCAGGCCGCCAGACAAAGACGTCGGGCCCTGACGCGGCAGGATTTTCCACTGAACAATCAACTGCTTACTGACTGTTGGGTCCTTCTAGGTTCCAGTCCTGCAGTTTGCACACCACTCCGTCAAGTTGTTTACGAAGGCAGTCGAAAGACATTGGTGGTGGATAGGGAACAAGTGTAAGAGGCACACCTTGTTTCCGTAGGTTGTTATCAAAGAGCCACCGTTGGTGGATGGGGAAGCAATCCAAGTAAACATCTATGAATAATCTTTCTCACCGCTCGGAACCGACTGCTCTTCAAATACGGAGAACAAATGGGCACAAGGAAGCCGCATCGCCTGGAAGAAGGGGCAAGTGCATTTACGAGCATAAGTGTCAACCGTCTAGGAACACCTGGGCGTTTGCACCTGGAACCATAAGTTGGTTAACGTAGATTGACCTCACCATGTTTGTTGCAACACGAAGACAATGCAGCTTTGGCGGTCGCGGTCCCAAGTGACTCAAAAAGAGAGAACACGCATACAGTCATTCGACAGACGACGCTTAGAATGTAGCCGTCATCCAATGGGATTTCCTTTCGGTCACAGTGGTATGACGCATGCATATCATTTTCCGGCAATAACAGCTCAGCGGGCCGGACTACCTTCTGTATGGCATGCCGAAGTGTGTCTGTGTGGTGCACCCGCTTTTTCAGGCGACCACTGGCATTCTTCGGACGGTTGTTGGTCACGTTGCCAAAATGGACCATGCCAGATTATGCGTGCACAGCCCAGTTGTGAGTAATGTACAACCAGTGAGCCGCCAGATAAGAGACAAATCGTGGGTTGGCGCGGCGCAGCAACCGCAGGTCTCGTCGAAATCTGTGGGCTGGTATTATGATAAACAGGAAACTTACAGTACAGCATTGTCCAAGCTAGCCATACGATTAAGTGTGCTTCGGCAGTTCGTAGTGTCTGTGACCAAAAAAACGTGGATGGTACATGACACGTACTTGCCTCCTGCTAGTCTTGCGAATATGAAAATAACACAACATAACGTTACAGCTAAACACGACTCTGGCCAACTCTGTGCGGCTAATTTGTTCGTGACGAGATCCTTCATCTGATAGTCCTTGCCCACCATTTCGATGAACTAGGTAAAAAGTTTGCGCCCAGGGGCAAACTGTTTCCCCTTAACTAAGGCATACATAGTCGGACGTCCACTACGCATGCCGTCTGTGAACATGAAGGTGTAGAGCTTGTATCTACAGGCCAGATATTGGTTGCTTTAAAAAAGTACCCAAAACGGTCTGTCGTGTGTATCCCACCGACATTTACTACATTCAAAAAGCTTCAAAACAGTGCTATCTGTTGCCAACTGGTGAAGCATATGTGGCTGTGGTGACCTTTTTCGAAAGCAACACCGGCACACTTCCAGACTCCCGAAGTTTCACCAGGAACGAAGGCATATCGGCTGCCACCATAAAACCCAGGTATCCGTCATTTACACGGCAGAGGTAATCGACACTTAGGGTGCTAGTTGCACATGTACTGAATGGTAATGGCGTTGCAGAATTCATGGACTTCAAACTGCCTCACTTCACACCACGGCGTTCCATACTTCAGCGTGGTCCTGCAGGCGCGTATTTCCTCTTTTGTTAACCGTTGAATAACAGGAAGCCGATCGTATAAACAATTAGTCACACTATGATTGTTTCAAGGCAATAAAGGATGGGCGAGTGTTCGTCGCGCAGGTGAGCTACGTTCGTTCAGCTGTCCGCCATGATCGACGTGGATTGCACCTCGATGGTTGATTAGGCACCGTGGACTCTTAGCCGCGTGTTATTAGTGTGCCCCGGCTGGCTCTCACTGGTGTATACGCATGCAACGACGGCCTGGTTTGGCACTTTCAACCAGGAGTTGCAGGCCTGCCTTTGATTCAATCTGGGCCGAATGTTTGGCGTTATAATAAGCAGTTCACCATGTGCAAACCTAATCCCAAAATATCTGGCAACTCCTCAGAGCTGGCCGTGAAAACCTCTTATTCTTCGCCGTTTTTACTGTAGAAATCTGCTGCCAGTAAACATGTACTGAATACTTCTAGGGTGATAGCAAGCAGTGCATAAAAAAATTTGGCTTACCGGCATAGATCATCAATACATCACTATCATCTGTAAACCTTATGGTCCTCTAAGATGGAACAAGTTACCGAAAGTTATTGAATGTCCCTATCCCAATGAACATTCAGAATGACAATTCGCGAGGCACTAACTAGAAATTCGCCTTGGCTGCAGCAATGAATACACATCTGAAGACTCACGAGGTCCTCAAATATCAGGGATCAAGTCTATGCCCCACGATTGAACGACTGCTCGTTAGACACTTCTCTTCATATTTAATTTCACTGGTTCCATCATCGGTGTACACACTGATCCTTCCTTATCGGCAATTGGAGTAATTAATCAAGCAGTAAGTTTGCTTTCATAACAGCAACACGTCTGAACAGTTTTACCGAAGCTATAAACGGGAGTAAGCCGAATATACCAGTTTCGTTTCAGATTCATCACCGAATGAAGCGACGAAACGGAAAATGAAATGGGGTGACGACCCGTTATGGTTGTACCGTTCCAGTAAAAGAATAAAAACATCACGCCAATGTCGGTTTTATAATTCCCAAGTTCACGCATGACGGGCGACAACGCACACGGTCATGCTGATGAAGGACCGTTGTTGGCCAAAGGATTAGGCTTTCATGCATAACCCAGGCCTCACACTCAGCGGTGCGAATAGGTTTAGACCTAGTGTTTACCCCACGTAGCCAAGCTCAGCGACGATGCGTACATTTATGAGTATGGGAGACCGTCGTTTTCCATGCATAGTTGAGACCTCGATCAACGTCGCGGGTTACGATAATTAGCCAAAGTTAGCGACAACGCGTAAGGCTGCCATGGTTAAGGTCAATGGTTGACCTTATTTTCCGGTAATATCGCTGTACTTCGTGAAGTAATACAGCAAATGACGTCATGCGTACCAAAAGGAAGGACATCTTATCGGGATATTGGCAATTCACATGCGGTTACCTGAAAGCGCTGAATTTTGATTATATGTGCATCTCTGAGAACGATACTAATTCATGGAGATGCATACTCGCATCAATATTAGGAAATGCAACAAGTTGCCCTGGATTATTATACTGTATGGAGGGTGAGCTTCCAAAAGTTGTTGTGCCCAAGTGCGGTGAACACATACACCTTACTTTTGTTTTTGGAATATAGCGCATACAAACTTCATTCAACTAACTACATGGGTGGAATTTGCATTAGCTACTCCTCAGATATTATATCCCATTTGAAGAACACCGCGGAACCTTAAGATATGCTAGGATTCTATTTCGCTCCCGTAAACTGGTAATCACATGCGAATCACTGACCTTGAATGTTCGCTCACTTAAACAAAATGCTACGAGCAACGTATCACTGAAATGTCTAATCGGATTAGACTAACTCCCTGCAAAATTGGCAACTTCTAAAACCCCCACAGTTTCGGCGGAGCAAATTTTGGTTTACTTCCGGTGAGTGGACCTGCTGAGCCATGGCAGCCAATAAAATGCGAATTCTCGCCCGAAATAGACTGTGAGCCTGAAACAAATTTTAGGAAAACTGCGACAGTCTGAGGAGTTTTTGGGGTTTCGAATAAAAACAGCCGAATATAACCGTTCCGCCGCTAAAGGTATGTTTGCGGAGAAATTTTGTGTGTGCATCTAAGGATCGGCCCAGATGATCAGCTTTGAAAAGCGTGCAATGTTTGTAGAAGTCAGCCATCTAGATGGATTTTGTTGTTGGACTGTTGGTTTGCTGTAACGAGTTTGGCGTATGAGCCTCGAAGACGAGGTAGTAACTTACTCCGATGGAATATCATTCCTTCATTTTGTGATCAGGTGTTTAGCTAACCCATTTCATCCCAATTGGGATGAAAGTGCCGATCTCCACACTCAGGGTCCTAACCGATTCATTGGTGCATTTGAATTTGCTTGCCAGCATCATTTTCACTGAGTGAGAGTTATGCCATCCTAAGCCTGATCGTCGTGTTTAAGTGGTGATGCCACTGATGGGAACGAGTTCGTTCGCGCTAGGTTCCTATTGGAAACTATCTTGTGTATATTTTGGAAGCGCAGCTTTCATACGTGCGCGCAAAATAATCGTCATACATATTGGTCTCATACAGACATTTTATGTTCTTAAAACTCGGCCGGAGGCACTCCTTGGGACACTACAATTGTAGTGACAACTAATTGCCACTGTTTGGTTGCTTTGGTCTACAAATGCTCCTAAGAGATCACTACTAGGGAATAACCGTTCGGCTATCCTGCCATCTATTTCAATGACAATGTGAAATTTTCGTTTTCCGTTGACCCTTAGGTCAGAACGTAGTGAGTTATTCTGCTCAACAATCGTAATGCAAAGGTATCTGGCGTATGTTTTGTGGGTAACGAAGCGGCGTGCTTAGTGATGAAGTGGAATCCGTTGCCGAGATTTATGTCTAATGGGAAGTAGATCTTGACGTAGCATGACGGCTCACCAGGCGACCAATATGACGCAGGAATGTGTGTTCACCCTGCACTGATTGCTAGATGCGGCAGCAAGCATTTCTGTACAGACGTATGCGACAGTCACCATTCCAACTGTCTCTGAAGCTTTATCACACACAAACGTAGCTGCTACGACAACCACTGAACGCAGAAGTCAGCCACAGACTTCCAGCCATGCACTTTATGTCGCTACCGATTTATCCCTTGCAAACATTCTTGCTTCCCAAGTCCCCACGAACTGGGTAGACCAGGATACTCATGCTCATACCAGCGTACGTATACGGTTCTCCTAGCCGCTACTCCGCAGATATGTTGTTCCGAGAACAACAATCATATAAGTCGACATGTGTATGTCGTGATAATGACAGGCACCATAATGCCATGTTTCACGTTGTCCACCGGTACACCTGAAATGTAAAAAGGGACAGATTAAATAGTCTGACAAAATTCTTACAAGTTGGGAAATAAACCTATTATTTCGGGATCGGGGGCATTAAACGAACCTCCACACTACGCACCAGCTGTTTAGCTTAGAACCTCTAACTGCCTAGACTTAACAAAACCTCCAAATAAATACACGCAGCTATGTGACTTATGGTTAGTTTGGAACCCCCCGACCCTTGCCATGACAGTCAATAACGGCAAGGTGCGAGGGATGGTTCGATCCACCATTGCACTGCATGGTCGAATCAAGTAGTATTATTCACTGTATATAGTAATGTCAGTTCATACGGCGAGATATCTGGTAATTTTAGTCGCCGGGATTATGAACACCGCGCAAATGGTAAACTACCGCGATTATCAAGCAACTACTTGACCGACACTAACTGACTGGAAGGCAACGTAACCCCAAGACGTTGGCCACGCATGTTTCTTATGTCATGATCGATGATCACTATCTCCCAGTGACGCCTGACGTAGTCACTGATTTCACTGGTGGAATAGAGAGTTGCCATCAGTGTGAATATCTCTGACTCTGCTGTCAATCTACCGCTGGCGTAAAAATGTAAGGAAATTCTTATGCGGAGTTGGTGCACATCCAACTTCGACAAAGAAACCGCAGGTTTCCAGACCATATACTCGGTACACCAAGTCTGGCGTCTGAAGTCTGCGGGCCTTAGGGTGTAAGCAATAATAAAACGTTTATGACATAATTACTTTGGTTCACGGTAACTTTTCTATTTATCGTGGATGCAAACAAATTGTGCCCAGCGAAATTCGTGATGAGCAGATATTCCTATCCGTTTTTTCGCCACTTGCCCTTCTATCCATATACTGTTCCGAACCACGTAGCTTGCTCCCTTCCAAAGCTTGAAACAAAAGCTTTGCGTGGGAAACGCCAGGGATGCGGAAGGGTCCCAAGCCAAACACTTCGTTGAATGCCTCCTCAAGATCAGTGTCGACACTAGCACTAGCGCCGCCATCACTGCTGCACGAATGCGTCAGCCATCATCATCAATATCAGCTGTAATGACTGCGTACTTGTCGTACAGTGGTTATAGCCGCCAGAGTTTCGTTCACTGGTAATTTGGGGAGGTAGGGTAAGTAGCTACGCATCGAATGAAAGACTGATATAATTGATTCGTGAATACAGGGTTGTCATTGGACTTTTAAGTGAGGAGATTGGGAAGGGACCTATGCATTGAAGGCAATAGCTTGGACACACAATCGCCGCTGAGGGCGTGACTGGGCCATATCTGACAGTGTCTCTAACCATTGATGTGTTCCGTTTCGGGGTCCCCATCCAGGGAGACGGCAATGACCAGCGCGGCTGAGTTTGTACGTAATGGCCTTCATACTTCGCTGCCAAGTCATTGTTTGATCACCCCTGGCTTGTTACCACCCTTCGCGTGGTTGTGCGGAAAGTGCCCTTCGAGGGAGTCGGTCGACTGGCATACGGAGCACGTGGCCAGGCCAGCGCAACCCAGGGGGTGCGGTCAGTTCATCTATCGTGGGCGAGTTATTTCTTCCGAACACCATTCGGCACAATTCAGCATTGCTGTTCCGGTGTTCCCACCAGACTCGGGCAATGCTCCGAAGACATCGATTGTCAAACACTGAAAGTCTTTTGACGTTGGCGCGCAGCGACCAGATTTCTGAACCTTACAGTGACATGGAGCACACCGCAGCATTGTAAACTTGACCCTTGACAGATAAACTGATGTCAAGCCCACGCCACAGGTAATGTGCTTTCACAAAAGCTGCTCTGGCTTTCCCAACCCGGCTGGAAATATCATCTTTTGCGAGATGACCGGGACTGATACAGCTGCCCAGGTAAATAAGTTTGTCCACTATCTCAATCGTTTCATCCGCAATCATGAGGCTAGGGTTCGAGCCCACCCAGGCCTGAAGTAGCACTTTACACTTTGCCGGTGTAAAGTGTATGCCAAACCGTGAGGCGGAATTATCTAGAGTATTTAATATTGTTTGCATTACCATGGGGTCAGATCCAAGAAGAGCTATGTCGTCTGCGTACTTGATATCTGTGAGCGGACGCCCTGGGAGCACTTCGACCCCACAAGTATTAGAGGCTGATAGTGAGTCTTCCATAATCGTACCAATTACGAAATTGAAGAGGAAAGGTGAAAGAGGCATCCCTGTCTGATACAACTTGATGTGGTTAACTCAGGCGAGGGCTTACCGTAGACCTTCACACGCCCGCGGGAATTGGCGTACAGCGCCTTTAGGAGGGTCGAGAATTTATGGGATACACCTTCGCTCCATAGACGCTGCCATAGTGCCTGACTATCCACAGAGTCAAAAGCAGCTTTCAGGTCAGGGAACATAACCACTGTCGGGCGCGGGAAGCAGTGTCCCTGTTGCAGAATCTGTCGAAGGGTGAAAATGTGATCGATGCGTCCTCTTTCAGGACGGAATCCAGCTTGTTTTTCATGGATCTGTCTCTACCTGTGTTCAGTCAACCTTAGGAATACGAGACCAGAGAGCGCCTTCGATGTCACAGCTACCAGGCTGATGCCACGGTGGTTTTCACACAGCGTCCGCGTACCCTTTTTGGAGATTGGAATAAATGTCGACATGCCCCATTCTTCAGATACTTTCTCTCCGCTCCATATCGCGCCAATAAGCTTCGTTGGGTCACCAGGGCTTCTCCGCCTTCGTTGAAGAGGGCTGGATACAGACCGTCCGGTCCTGGTGTCTTGTCACGCTTCAGTACGAATATTTCGTACTTTATTTCTTCCTCCGACGGGTGATTAAGGTTTACATTCCATTCACGCGTATGCACTTATCTCCACAGGCTGTATTGCAGGAGGCCAGCTAAACTGTTTTTCAAAGTGTTCGGCCCATCTTCCCAGTCGACTTTTTTGTGAGTGAATTAATGAGCCACCTTTTTCACCTGTTGTTTCACTGACCGCTGCCTTCCTAGGGCCAGTTGGTCGTATCAGTTGATATAGGGTACAGCTGTTTCCGGTAGCAAAAGCCTTCTCCATCTCCCGAACTTTCGATGTCCACCAGAGTTCTCGGTGTGTTCTTAGGCTCTTCACTATTTGGCGTTTGATGGATTTGCGTGCGCCATCTTACTCGTTGCCGGCTTGTATGGATTTGTTGGCATCAATCATGGATAGCGATCTCGACAACATCCACTGGTCTTGTGGTCGAATTGGAGAAGTCGGGCAGACAGCATTGAACGCCGCTTACATAGCTCCTTTTACATTTTACCATACTTCATCCACGTGCTCACTACCAGTACAGCATTGGTTTACTGTGGAGAGTTGTTGAGCTAGCTCAGATCGACACTGTTGAGCTATGGTAGTCCCTCGAAGATGATGGATTGGCATGCTTCTTGTTGACTTGCGAGGGCCTGAAGGGGAACGATCTGTCAGGCGTGCACGTACCATGGCGTGATCGAAATCAAGTTGTGTGCCTCAGAAAGAACAGCAGTCTTTAATTGTGACTCTCCGCTGATGGCTGATGGCCACGTGATCTAACTAGGTTCACGGTTGATTCGCAGTTAGTGGCCGCCAGGTTACGCGATGCAAACGTCTACGCTGAAAGTTCGTGCCGGCCAGGAACAGTTGATGTTGAGCGCACAACTGGAGGAGTCGGTCTCTGTTGTCTGTGCGACGAGCGTCGGCTCCAAATCGACCGCCCAGATGTGATTCCAAGGAGCTCAGACGACCGACTTGGGCAGTCATATCACCCGAAAGGATCACAATGTCAGTGCTTCTTGCCTGACGAATGGGCCTGGATAACTCTCGATAGAAAGTGTCCTTCTCAGTATCAGAACTGCAGTCCGATACTACCAACAGGCACCGCTCTTTATGTTGAGAGGTATTGATCTTGATTGAGCTGGATAACCGGACGGCGCAAAGATGACTCTTCACTGGGATCCAATCCAGCAAAGCGCGTTCAGCTCTGGGGCCGAGCGCAACTCCCACGCCATATATTCCACGGGTGATCGCTTCTGGATCACCAGACACATGGAGGGAAAAATGTGAAAGAGCTGAGTTCGTCCTTGGCGTTTTGAGATGTATAACCACGTTTGGGTCTTGTATGGTGTTTCGGAGAAACAGCGTAGTCAATTGTAAGGGAGTATGAGGTTTCAGCGAGAATTACCTATTTGCCAATTTGACATAGAGTATGGACGGTTTAGAAGAGTGTCTGACCCACAAGACACTGGGAGGAGGTAGGGTTTTGTTCGAAAACACTGCCCCTAGCCTCTGACCCAAAAGTCTGACCCGCGAAGCAGCGGACAGTAGGGTTATCTTTGGAGGCCATGCCCGGAGCCGATGACTCAATAGTCTGACCTGCTCGGCTGCATGGGGTTGGCCGAACTCGAGAGTGCAGGGAGTAAGACATTGCTGCGCACAACAGATGCCTTTTGAGCAGCACCGGCCTCTTTGGTTTTTTGAAGTGTTTCGACCGTATTGAATGATGCGCCGACGGTCACGGTCAACCGTTGGACGATTTGGGTGTATGGTTTTTAGGGCCGACCTTTTCTAACCCGTCATTCCTCGGGGGAAGGCAGCATCGCTGCTTCCATGAATATGGGCATGCTGGTCGACTGGGGGAAACACATTACTGCCCTCACACTCCTATTGCAGAGGACAGTACGACTTTACCGCCAGACCGCCTCGTAGCACGATTACTCGTAGTTCCAGGTCTCGCTGCTCTTAGTCTGACTGCCCTTTTTGGCCTTTCTGCCATGGTTGCATCTTGTGGAACAAAGTTCCAGCCAGTATTGCCCGCAGGATCATTGCAGCTCTCACGCCCGACCACCACGTCAAGATGGAAGCTTTAGGTCCTCTAAGTTACGTAAAACGCTCCACAACTTCGAGGGCCTCTCCGTGGATTGTAATTGGCGTGTTCAGTGACCGCCAGTAGCATAACCTTACACTTTGTGGGTGCAAAGTGAGTACCAAAGGAGGCTACTTGAACATCGGGGTTTTGAAGACCAAGCTTTCGTCTCCCTGTGCCATCAATCACGAAATGAAATAGGAATGAAGAGTGTAGGCACCCATGACGAACACGCTTTGTGTATAGAAACTTTTGCAAAGCCCTCTGTATACTCTCACACGTCCGGAAGTCTGAGAATACAAAGAACTTATTATGTTCACAAACTTCTGAAGCATCCCTTGATGGGCAAGCATGTCAATGAGGGCAGACCGGTCAACCGAGTCGATTGCGTCTTGGAAATTCAGGAATTCTAAAATTATGGGTCGTTTGTACGTATGGCGTTGTTCTAGCACCTGACGGAGTCTGATCTGGTCAACGCCAACCCTACCAGGCGGGACTTCCGCTTGCTGCTCTCGGGTCATTGTTTCGTGAACCACCAACAGGAACGAAGCACAAGTGACACCAACAGTTCCGTTACGACCGGGGTCAAGCTGATCCCCCTGTGATTACGGCACTCAGTAAGAGCCCATTCTTGAAAATGGGCTTTTTCATGGATTCTGCCTAGTTGTCTTGGCAGTCTTTTTTCCCAAATGCAGGCAAAAAGACAAGCACTGACTGAGGACTTCACCGCCATCTTTGGAGGGTGCGGGCGGGAGGTCTTCCGGAGCAGGACCTCGGTGACGCTTGAGAGAACATATGCAGTCGTAAACCGCCGAGGCCGTAGGGGGTTCCGGGTTCACCATCAAGGGTTCTACGAAGTACGGGTTAGAATAGGTCGGTCCTAAAATCCGCACACTCCGATTGCCCAATGGTTGACCGTGTCTGCCGGCGTATCATTCAGTACGGTCGAAATACTATTAAAACCAGCGTCTAGTGATGCTCAGCCACATTAGGAGTTAGATCCCCCCGCTCTTGGTTCGGAGCATCCCCTTGCAACCAAATTAGTCTGACTGTTGAGTCATTGGCTCCGGGGGATGTCCCTAAAAACGCTGACAACTGCCTTGCCGTTCGGACTTTTTAGTCAGAGATCAGAGCACGCGTCCCCGAGTAAATTCTACACCCCCCTACACTATTGTAGGCCAAACATTCTAGTCAGGCTCAAGGTGCAATACCGGGCAACCGAGAACTACCATTCTCCCTTACAGCTCTTCGTTCACTGACTTTCCACTTGTCCTCTACCAAAATTCTTCTGATTGATTAGCTGTCAATTACCTAACCGTTGGTCCGCAGTTAAGCTCCTGCCGAGTAAAATAAATAAAAATAAACCCGTATTAACCTGACAGAATCGGTTCCACATTGCGGCTTTCAGTGTGCGTACTTCGTGTCAAATTTGGCAACAGGTATCTGTTGCTCAGACCTTGTTTTCTCGTTCGATTGATGTGTGTTGTGTCTCCGAAACACGCACACAAGACCCCACTTCGGTCGTTCACCTCAAACCGCGCGGGAAGATCCCAGATTTCTCGCACTTTGCCCTTCTGATGTGTGTTGATCCTGATGCAATGGTTCGTTGAATCTATGTCGTGGGAATTGTGTCCCAGGGCCGAGTGTGCTTTACCGGACTGGATTCTAGTTAACGGTTGTCTTTGCGAGGTTATGTTGACTGGTTCAATCAAGATCAATGTATCTGGACGTAGTAAACGGTGTTTGTGTGTTGTGTCAACATACACTCCGACAGATGGCAGCTCTGAGGCTGAGGAAGACAGGTTCTATCGAGATTTGGCACGGATGCTTTGGTCAGCAAGAAGTACAGTTATCGTGATTTTGGCATGTAATATGAATGCTGAATGGCTGACCAGGTCCTGATGAAGCCCATCTTAACGGCCGATTCTGGGTTAACGCCCACCACACAAATAATGGAAAAAAGGCAATTTCTGGCGACGATATGCGTCCCTTGTAACTTCTTGTCTCTTATAAAGGCTCTGCAGGCCTTCTCTCGTGGGTGCGTACGTTCTATGGCGAGTTTTCTCCTGAGTTCTCCACATCCAGTGTTATTGGGCAGGAGTGTTCTCTATCGCTCCTTCTCCGTAACTTCGTAAACGATGTGCTGCTTCAATCTTTTTTACCTACCTCCAACACATTGAGGATGGAAATACTACCTTAGCATTCACTCATGAACATTGAGTACGCCGACGATATTGTCCTTCTTGAATCAGACCCTTTAGAAATGCAAATTATTTTGAATAACCCAAGTTATTCTGTTCCATAATTCTGTATACGCCTCGCACCTGTAAAGTTTAAAGTGCTGCTGCAAGATTGAGTGGGATCAAACGCAAATCTCATGCTTGCAGTTGAACCGATCAGTGTTGTAGGTAAGTTCGTCTGTCTGGGTAAGGGAATAAGTCCCGGCAGACTGGCGAAAGATGAAATCCCTTCCCGAATTGGGAAGGCCGGGCTAACGTTTGCTAGCCTCAGACATTTGTGGCGCCGATGTGACAGCTTGACTGTCAAGAGCAGAGTGTACAATATCGTAGTCTCATCTGTGGTGGAGGCTGTGTGCAGATCTTCTGAGACTTTGTTTTCGACCATCTGGGTCGAACTGCTCGGTCTGCCTGGAACAGCAGATCAGTACTGTAGATGGTTTTTGAGAAAGTTCGTTTTCCCTTGATAGATCAGTTGGTCACACTCCACTGGTTACGCTGGTTAGGCCATGTGCTTCCTATGCGAGAAGACCGTTTGCTTCGTAGAGCCCTCTTCGCCCAGTCTTGTGTCGAACGGAGGCGACCCAGAGTCGGTCAGTCTACGATCTGGCAAGGAAGCATGAAAGCCCTCACGAGTCAACGGTAAATGACACCTTCCCGGATGGGGACCGCGGGGCGAGACAAACCAGTGGTTAGTGACTCTGACGCAGCCGTTTGCTGTCTTGCACCTTCTTTTCCGGTCATAATGGACAAATAGGCCCATTTTTTTGAATTCACAGATGAGATCGTCTCCAATGCTTGGTTGTCATCCCTCTATTCTCCTTATCCTCGGTGATTTACGTTTTAGCACTTGGAGCCACTGCACCCCGGCGCACGGTTTGTGAGCTGAAAGACTGAAAAAATATGCATGACATGGTTAGCAGAGTTGGACTCTAGATTATGGGCTCCCTGTCCTTTCACTGGCTTAGGCCCCATGACAAGGACAATTACCCAGCCGGATCACTCTGTCTAACTTGGGTTTTGCCCATGCATCTTGCCATAAGACGAAAAACAGCACATCCGACCCTTGATCTCTGGTCTATGATTTCTCTGCACCAGTCGACGTAGTTTCGTGTCATAACCCACAGTTTCCAGCTTGTCTGCAAACGTTGATCGAATTTCCACATAGCCAGTCTTCCCATTCACGGCTTGCACGTCAGGTGCCTTACTGCAAGTTCACCAATTTGGGGCAATTTTGGTCCCCATATCTTGTTTCTCAATGTATCCTCAATTCATCCAACTGCGGTTTATATCGATTGCTTGCCGCGAACTATGGAATGATGTCTTGGTTGATGATGGCTTGTACTCTGGAACGTTATGTTCACCATGATAACTTTTTTCGATAGGATAGTCGGTGGTCTCATTAGGGTTATAAACGATGTGAGCTCGAGATAGCTAAATGGTTAAGGCGCGAACTTACTGACCGCAAGGTTCGTGGTTCAAACCCAACCTCGGCGTTTCCACTGCTTCTATCTAGGCTTGGCAAACCTCATGCTTCCTTCGGATGGCTTGGCAGCTAGACATGGAAAGGATGTCATAGCTGACCGGTTATTATTTTATTTTGTCCCTGCTCTTCCCTTTCTGTCCACTCTTCACTGGGGCCATATTCCCCTATGGTTTTATGACACTCTTAACGCCAGAGTTGTTCATGGTCCCACGATACGGGGTATCAGTGAGAATTACTGATATTTTATCGTATGTGATGACCACAATGGTTAACCCTGTTGTATCAAATTTTCTTCGCAGAATCTATGTTTCCCAACTGAAGCGTGCTCATTTTGTTCCGTGGCCCAACTCGACCTAATGAGATTTTCTTGCTATGCTTATAAAGGAGTACCGGATATGTCTTCCCCTGACAGTTGCGGAATATCGCATTGCCCAGTTGTATATGATACAGGTAAGTGTGGTTCTTATCTGTTATTGTATCAATGCTTTGCAGTATTTTTTTCTCAGTGCGAAATTTCTTTTCCTTTCGATTGATCGAATCCTTGACAATAGAGTTAGTGCACGTGGTTGGGATTGGAACAAATTCAACAATTTGTCCCCTAAAGGTGCTCTTGACGGTCTTGCGCCATCCGTAACTGCCTTATTTTTAAGCTCTTGAGACTAAGAATTTTTTTGAGGATCTTAATCCTAACCTTTAAGTATCAGCCCACGTACAACCACGAAGTATGCAATATGACGGTGTGCATTTAGGGTGTTTTACAATGGGCAGTGGTGCTGAGAATGAATCCCCTCACCAGGAAGGAGGCAACTTGGTGTCCCCAGGATGTGACCTCATTTTATAGGGGCTTCTCTTGAGGGGGAATTTCTGTGTAGCACGGTTTGGTTACAATCGTCAAAGTGTCTATGTTCTTCGGTTGTACTATTTTGCGGCGTTGGACAGAGTCTGTTTAATTTGGCACAATGCTAAGTAGTAAGCCTCCAAGCTTTGTAACGAATATAGTAAAATCACACTGTGTCATGTGGTATCCGATCAGGTTCCTCAAGTTGTCGTTTCCCAATGACGTATGCGGTTGTACCGTTGCTTTGTCGATCTTTTACACGTTAGCTCGTTTGCCCTTTGGTCACATCTGGATCACGGCTACAGCGTGTGATTTTGAGCAGTAGACTTTCACGGGTGTGATTTGCAGGTGATCCCAAGCCACGGATGCAGTACCAAGTCAATCGTGTGAATTAAGAGCTAGTGAACAAGGTTACTTGTTGGTTTCTGATTGACCGCTCTCTTCCTGTATCTGTTCTTGGTTGTAAATGTGCTAAAACAAAACAGCAGTACTGTTCGATATGCTTCTTTTTGCGCATTTCCGTGGAACTCAGTGACAAGGCCATATGGCTATATCTTTTTTCCCGGAGGAGCCCAGTTTGCCACACCTGGCTAATACTTGCATTAGGTAGCCGCTATTCTACAAAAGTTTATTTTTCATCGTACGTGGGTGAAATTACAGGAAGAGACTCACTGTAGAAAGTACGAACAGATTGATTGCAGAATCGCGAAGTCGGAGTGGATCACAAGTTTTCCTCATCGAGCTACTGTTCAGTTCGAGTCGCGTTATTCTTGCCGTTTGAAGGCCGATAACACCCTGTCGGTTGGATGGTTTTACTTCCTCAGACGATAGCACGGACTGTCTACTACCTGATTTGCTAAGTGTCTGACGGCTATTTCCCCTCTAAGGTCCGCAGGTCCAAACCGGGGATGCCCATAACGAAGTAAATATCGGTGATTCAGTAGCCACTTGTTCATCATTGCGATGGCTTGTCAAAATTCTTCCCTGTTAAAAGTATTCGCCCACTTATAAGCAGCTTCCTGGATTGGAACCACATCATTTAAGTTTCCGATCGTGTCGACTGAAATCGGCAACTTGCTTGTTTCACTCCACCTCAAAATTATCGACTATTTCTGTCGGTTTAGGAGATGGCCACTGCGAACTTTGTGTTCGGATGACTGTTTCTAGTCTGTTGTTCGCTATTAGGTTTACTGACTTACAAAGTCCAAATAACCAATCATGAATGTCACCCTATTTCCAACATTCCTTCGGCGCACTCGGACACTTAATTTCCGTGTTACTTCGCTCACAGTCAAAATGACTTCCGTCCACTAATACATTGTTTACGGTCAGTGATATCAGGATCTTTTCATGAGCGAGAAAGGGATGCGTAATGCCACGTATTTTTGTAGTCATAATTGCGCTGAACTAGAAAACGTTAATGTGTTTTCTCCTGTGTCAAGTGCAGCATCCTGAAGTCTTATTCAAACGGAACATTAGTTGCTGTTACAAGGAGATCAAGGAGATGGAAGGAACAAGATGGCCCACCTCAAACGGAGATGCCTCCAAGGAGAAAATGGTCCGCTCTTAGGCCAGCTCTTATGAAAACCCAGGCGTTCTTCTCTCTCGTCAAGTTATGATCACCATCGTCGATACCTTAACATCAGTGTTCAACACTGGTGCTTCGCTGCCGTACAATCTTGATTTATTTATTGCGAAGAAATGAGTAGAGGTGGATAAGAGGCGGACATCCTGCTAGTCTAGCACAATCATTCCAAGGTGCCTACACCCCCATACACTCATCCAGGCAATCTGGATAGAGACTTACAACAAGAACGCCATTGACGTCGATTGCGTAGATTGCATTCCAAAGTGGAATGTCTACCTGGTCACTTACAGTGCAAGACATTTGCTTGGATGAATATAGTAGCTGTCAATCTTCGCTCACTGAATTTTCCCAAATTTCATGTAGTCTTAGACGGGTCATGCTTCAAGACTTTGGAATTTACGGAAATTATGGAATGCCAATCTGTTGGTATATATAATATGTATAGAGAGAAACCGGTTAGAGTGAGTGGGCTTTGCACAGATATTGGTCAGCTTCATAGAAATATCCAACTCAAGCAGCTTTGAGGGGATTTCCTTCTTCCTATGGGAAAACGGAGCTTGGTGGAATATGCCTGCTTTTCTTGGGGAAGAGGTTATTTTATCATACCTGTGGTGACTTGTAACGACGTGTCGTTCCAAAGTCATGGAGGACAGCTGAGATAGACAACAAGGAGGATTCCATGCCAAGAGCTCCACCCGCATTATGCATGAAATAAACACAAACGTCGATTGCGTGTAATATGACATCCATTTTCTGGTGACCATCTACTGTACTGATCCAATGTGACTGTTGAAAAATGGTTCGTTTCTGGCTGTGAAAGTTTTTGTTCAGTGTAAGACAGTATGCTTCTTAGAAGCGAATGATTTTCCCACTACCGAGGGTAGCACCATATTGTAGGGAATGTAATGAGTAGTGGCTGTTCTCAAGCTGGAAATTCAAGTTGCTCACTATGGATACATAACTGCAGCTGTTTATTTATCCTATTCAGGATGCTATCACAGGCTGAACAGAAACTCTTGAAATTGTGAACTTTCAGCTGTGCCTCAGTTGGTTACTCGGCTTCACTTAGTGCTGCCTCAGGGTTATACTGTGCATTTTTCATGCCGTTTCTCTCGATTTTAACCCATTCTCATCGGGCTATAAGATTACACGCTCAAATTTTTACCCCTCACTTTTCCTCTTTACCATCCAACGTACTGCAGAAAAAGTCACGTGAGGAAAGCACAGGTCGTGGCAGTGGTGTGGAAATCATTAAGAACGAGCCCTACGAAGATGGACCCGGAGGCAAGGGTCAATACACATTCAAGGTTTATCATGTTGGAAGTCATCTGCCAGGTGGGTTTAAACAGATCCAATAGAATTCACTGTTGATAAAATGTAATTACTGGATTTTTTTAAATTTGTATTAACGTCTCTCTCGTTTGAGCCGTTCTCCTCTTACTTTTGTCACGGTGCGATTATTCTGGTTGGGCTTCACCAAAAGTGAGAAACGTTAGACTATGTTTGCTTACATTTACGCTTAACAGTAATACGCGGCTTTTTAAGATAAATCATCCTCCGTTAGGATGTGAGCCTTCTTTGTTGCACTGAGTTGGTTTAGGTTTTGTCTTCCAATTAGGGCTCTGTTGCTACTTCGGAAAGTCATTAACGTAAAGCTCCCCTGGTTGTTATACTTTGGTTATGCCTCCGGTTAAGGCCGTAGTTCGGTACTTGTGTTTGCATGACTTTGTACAGATCCTAGATTCACATACTTCAGATTTTATTTCAATTAATTGCATGAAGAAACACACCACTTACCATGCGATTCCCAACTGGGATCTGGGGGACAGTTTATGAATGCTACGAAACGAGTGTATAGATGATGGATTGATGTACGTAAAGTGATCCATAATGGGCTTGCGAAGCCAACTGCGACAAACGCATTCGATCTAAATGTATGTTCGCGTGCACGTTAAGAGCCGTTCCCATTGTTGTAATATTCAGTCACAAATGGGCTAATTTTATCGGAACAATCAACTGGACTGTCTCCAAGAGGCCATCGTGTAGTGCATGCCCCGATTTTGTTAGCATGATTAGGTCCGTGTTTGGTGCTTCAAAACAGTGAGCATTCCTAACTGCACCATGATAGGCCAATTCATGTTTCACTCGCCTGCTGTTCTATTGTGATAAATTTGATCAAATCGTGATGTTCATATGGAACATGGCCGAGTTATCGGTCTTTTCAATTCTAACCGACAGACTGATTTTGATAGCATATGTCTATACATATGCTATCAAAATAGTAGAGCTTCCAAGCCATATGCCTGTGATGTTTTTCTCTCCAGCTTTCCAGATGGCGCGCTCCAAAAACTCATTTTGTGTTCGGGGGACTGAATTTGAGTTCGAATTTGATCCAGTGGTTTTGCAGCGATTGACATAAAGGTGCACTTGATCTGTTTGAGCTCTTCACCTGCTTTCAGTATCAGTTTCGTTTGTCCCGCTAACTTGGTGCGTTCAGGAGCTATGCTCAGTCTGGTCAGCTTGATCAGATATGAAAAGTTGGTTTAATTTTATCCTCGGAGCTCTAACATGCTTCTTGGCTTGCAAGTATGGCTAAGCAAAGACCGGGAATCCGTTAGCAGGGTACCTATCGTGACCTTTTATCTAGTGTTGAGCTATGATAAGTAAAAACTGATTGGGAGGACTTCAGCACTTGTTTTCGGAAAAAGCTAACTTTTCATGCTGCTATAAGAAAGCGTTCTCAGTCCGGTGTTCTCAATATGCTCTGGGTTTAATAGGCCCAACTGTCAACGGTAGAATCGGATCGTTTCCTCATTCACTTTCTGATGCATACCTCACTTCTAATCTGCTCATTCGCAGCTTGGTTACGTAGCATCTTGCCTCCATCGGCGCTACGCGTAGAAGAAGAAGCCTGGAACGCCTACCCATACACTCGGACAATCTACAAGGTCCCGTTTGTCGATAAGCTCACTTTGGATATCGAAACGCTCTATTTCGACGATGCTGGTCAGCAAGAAAATGTATTCAAGTTGTCAACAGATGAGCTGAACGGGCGAATTGTTGGTAATTCCCAGGCGTCTGTCTTCATATCAGTTGATTTTTGATACTACGTTGCGTTATGGAGCCCTGTGGGCCTAGTTGGTAACTTGTGATCCTTAATAAGGAATTTCCAATTGATCCGTGGGCTCTTGGATTTCTGGTATATTGATCGAACACACTGCTGAGCAAAATGTCACGTGACGAGCATCGGGCTTCGCAAGCGATCTCACCATCCCATGAGCTCTGGCAGTGTTGAGTGACAGCATCGCGAGACCCTATTAGGGTCACCAGTTTTTCTCGAATTTGTTCACTTATTGTTGAATAGATCCTCCTAGGCAGCCGCTTGGGGAATCTATGGTCGATTTTAATTTAGTCTGTATGAAACTTCCGAGAGATCATGTGACGTGCTGACAGAGTATTATTAAAGCCTATGCTTTGATTCAGCTGACAATTGTTTTGAGCTGCGCGTGACGTGCACAGTGCTCACGGATTCAACAAGTGATGCGGCACCGCCACACTGGTTGCCTTGTTTATTGTGATCAGCTCCCACTGATACTCGCGACATGAGCAAAACGATGGTTTATCTGTATTAGTTGAGGGATGGTACGCTATTCCACGGCGGTGCCAGAATACGCAACGAAGTTCTTTTGGTCTCTGTTGGCGGAGTTCCAAGAAAACTAGAGGGTTATCGCGAACCCTGCTGCTAGGCCCGTAAGTGAACAGACAACAAGTAGGATGAATATTAGACAAGGTTCTTCGATTTGCATCTAAGGGTCAGGCGTGTCCAGCAATTGCTCGGGACCTACGATCGTGAAGAGGCCCGTTCTTCTGACTAGGATGCGCATGAAACACTGAATCAATTTAGCCGGAGATCATATCTTACAGAATCGTGAACGGAAGTGCTTGCCGAATACACTCATTTGCACACCAATTTGGTTTTCACGAGAGACTCAACCAAATCCCAGCTGAATCTCTCGTTTATGATGCTCTTCAACTGAATGCACTGCACAAAGCTTGCCTCATGTTTCAGTTGGTACGATATTTAAGATATCGCAGTATATTTCCTTGGGGGAAACTACTCACAAGGTTGCTTAAAACTCTTCGACACAGTTTATGGGAGTTCTGGTGAATTCTTTTTCAAATCGCAGATATCCTCGCGGACATCGTTTGTCCACATTTTTTACGATTCTTCCGTGCATAGCGTTTCCAGATCCTCCTATCCAACACGATGTAATCTCTGTCGAAACGAGGAACCCGATTAAATATTTATAGCACACCTACCAGAGGACATTCCCATGTTTCGATGCCCTTTAATTCCAGAATGATGAACATCAGTATGTTATCATCACCATCCCGTTCCTATCCCTTCTTCAAAATGCTCGCGCAGACTATATAGACATTGTGCAAGACGCAATATCCAAATCCGAATACAAAATTGAGGAGGATCCGACTGTGTATGTTTCAAAAGCCACCGGGAGAGGTCCTTTGTCCACAAATTGGCGTGAAGAATTCGATCATGCGCAACGGGTCACTCACGAAATCCACGTGAATTCTCCCACTCGTACATCGGACAATCAACAGGTCAACGGCCCCCTGTCCCCTCTCCCAAAACGTATCATGTGTGCCTACAAGCTCTGTCGGGTGGAATTCCGTTATTGGGGCATGCAAAGTAGGGTGGAACAGTTTATTCAAGATAGCGGTGAGTTTGACGCCATTTAGTGTTGTTGACACAACTCATCCCCCACTCACTGATTTAATTTTTCGAGTTGCGTTGTTAATTGAAACTACACCAGCCGCAGAAACACCGCCTCCCAAAACCTCGCTGCCTTATGTGACCTTGTCGGCAATCAGTGGTTGTGTCGAAACATTGCTCCCTGGGAAAAGATCACGTTAAAACGCAAGTGAAACCTCCAGAAAAGTCACATCAAAGCAGTCCCTTTTCGACTGTTGCATTTGTGACGTTGAGCAAAACCCCCATGGATCAGCTGATCATCTGCTATTCTTAAACTTAGTTTCTCTGAGCATCCCTCTGGTCCGATTGAATATATTCGTTTTTTTAAAGTAGTACAAAGGGGGATTGCACCGTAATGCACTTCGAAGAAAGATTGTCGCACTGTTGCACGCTATTGTTTTGTTCGGCTATATTCTTAGTTTTTGCTGTACCTGGGTCGAATCCCGGTGAGTAGCACACCACAAATTGTGTCGCAGACGCTTGCTTACTTGTGTTCTTATTGACCGACAAAGCTAGTCGCATCCTTGAATGATTAAAACATCTTTAAATGCGGGTATCTGCCATTGGGTACTTCTACTGAATTTACTTTAGTTTCTTTCATCTTGGTTGAATGTTCATTGTCCTTGCATACCCCTGACCGAGAAATATCACCACAACTGGGACCTATAAAGTGGTATTCATCTGAGAACGGAATTTTTTACGCTCTAACAACAACACTTTCGACTGTAACACCCTTCTGGTGCCTAGCTGCCATTGCACCCCAATGAAGCACGAGGGCTGAGATGCTGCCAGGTTGCCCAAGCCTAGACAGCAGAAGTCGGTCACTAAATTCGCGTTTTAATAACTGAGTCACAGCACAAAACAAGCTAATATGTCACGAGAACTTATCCCACAACAACGACGAAGTTAACTCATTCTTTGAACTCGGTAAATATCGTGGAATCATGTTTTGTTTGAGCCCACATGTTAGCTTCGTTTCAATCAAGCCATGATGCAACTTTGACGTGTTCTATCTAGTCGTTCCGTGCGGCTATCTTAAGCAAAATTACTGACCGAGCCAAGTCAAGCCCTGTTAAGAAGGGCCGTTGATGGGGTAGTGTATGAACAGTACTCGTGAAATCAACAATTTCAAGTACTCCTGCACAGAAAATCTTAGTCGGTGGCTTAGGACATTTCCATTGTGGTGTCTCGTTTTTTGA
Organism: Opisthorchis felineus; assembly: GCA_004794785.1. Classification (NCBI taxonomy): domain Eukaryota; kingdom Metazoa; phylum Platyhelminthes; class Trematoda; order Opisthorchiida; family Opisthorchiidae; genus Opisthorchis; species Opisthorchis felineus. Next base: position 145,338 of record SJOL01005223.1, read on the forward strand.
ATTGAACCATTTGTTTGGCAAACTAGAAAGTGTTTTGTTTCCGGTCCTGGGTAGCTTCCTGCGTACTCCATTCAGCAAAAGTTGCCTTTTCTACAGGGTTCTTAGGCGTTGAAAATGAGAGTAAGGTAGTATAGAGCAAATAGTGAACAAAGGATGATGATTCACTCATCCCACAGGGATAAACCTGTATTTGTTGATCGACACGCTAGACTCTAAGTGCTTGTCATTCTCCCTTATGTGGCATGATTCTGTGTGGACGCGGTGGTCTTGCGAGACGAAACCGAATAAAACCGCTGCTTAGCTACTGATACTTGCTTCACGGATTATTTGAAATGTCAAACTCGTGCCAACGCTACCTTTGAACACTGTGCATCAGTTTGGAGCCTTATGTTTCAACCCTACTGATTAAGATCTTCGCCCCTACAGTATTTTTGCCGGCGTTCTTTCATCTAGCCTTACGGAAAACAATGGTCCGCGCTCACCGTCAAGTCTGGACGTGGCAAGATGAATGGTACGGTCTGACTATTGAGGAAATCCGAAAACTGGAGGCAGAAACTGCAAAGACATTGGCTAGCAGAATGGCTGGATCCAAGGGCTCAGTTGCTGAAGAAACTGCGGCGGGGGAGGACCTGCCTGTCGTTCGACCGATCGCTTCATGCGGTGCAAGAAACAACGCATCCGAACCGGTAAGCACAATCCTTTCTCCTTCCCATGGCAAAACATGTTGTCGCTACGCTTAGCCTCTTGCTCCAGCAGCTGACTTAAAACGGCAATACGAAATACTCAGTTTAGACAGGTGCGACGGTTAGTACGTTTGCTATACCTTTTTAGCCCCTATAGGACTGAAATGAATTTCTATTCCTGGTGATCCGGTTAAAGTATACTCTTGGTAACATAAATAAATGTTAGCATGTTCTTCTTCCCAAAATGCACAAACGATGCAGCAACCACGCATCACATTCCGATAAGGTGTGTGATGTAAACGGTGAAGTTCTACGGGTCAAGAATTCGCACTAAGGAACCACCTTTTGAGCAGTGAAAGGTCATACCTTGGAAGGATATTTGTTTCCACCTTGTGTTCGGTTAATCCTGCCTACTGATTCTTGCTCACATTAGAATCCATCGCTATTGTGTATCCTCAGCAGAACCATGAGTGACAAGCACGCTTACTATCGCTGTACACGCACTTCAGTGATTCGTCGCCTATCTGATGATGCATACTTGAATAGAACTTCACTTTGGATTAAGAGATTCAAACTAAGAGCTCTGGCTCGCACGTTCCACCAGATGACAAGCAGGTCAGGTGATACCCGACCCCGGGTTGTACGCCTGCTGCGCTGTTCGTGTCCGTTACTGCGGGTCGCTGTCATTCAGTCCTCGTATTACTTAACCGCGTAGATTTATGGTGTCCTAGGTGCGTAGAGGTCAAGCTGTGGTGTTCTGTGAACACGCGGGAAGCCCAGTGACTGAGATACCGCCGTATTGTTCGAGACCAAACAGGATTAATTACAAGGGAATCTCAAACTAGCGCTGTTTGCAAATATTCACCAGATATTCGTATTAGGAGCTACCGTATCTGAACGAGACATCGAAGGGATTATAGGCACTGAATGACCCGTGGCTCAGCTACTCTATCAGTAGGGCAACGTTTGGGATCGGTTATCTGCCTTATGTGTCCAAGGTAGCGTTTTCAGCGGAACAGTTATCAAAGGTATATTGAGTTTGTTCACGCCTAAAACTAACGGATAACAAGCATACCCTACTTGGAGCGTCGGAAGGGGCAACACTAGAAATTCAAGTGACTTCTGTGTACGTCATCGGTGACTGGCGCTAAGTGGATGATACAATATCATCGGCTGTTGGATTCATCTCACTCACCAATCAAAGCTCATGTGCATGGGAATTGGACGTACCGGCTGTTGCTGCGCCCAGTTACGTATGATTAGACGGCCTAGGTATAGGACATTATCTGACATACCACAGAAATCCACCCATCACTGGGAAATGAGTTATTTGGTCGAAAATGTCAACTAGCGAGACACGCCAATGTGGACTCGAGGGAAATCGCCCCTCTGTACTGTATGTTTCTATTCTCAGCCTGGTCGCTTTCACGCAACGGCGCACATGGAGCCGGTGCAAGCTGTACCGTTCAATGGATATCACATCCCACTACCTATTCCATTCCGTCCCTGAATAAAGGACTGTGGGACCTAGAACCACTGTATCTTTGTGCTCGATTTTTGTGAGACGCGGTGCACTGCTGAGGTACCATCAGGTTCTTCACACATTCGCACTCCTCTTAACAGATCATCTGGAGAGACGACAAAAATTGGGGTGATCTCCACTAAGAGAGAACAAATTGTTGAAGAAAGCTTCAAAGGATCAGACAGTAGTGCTCCTCTTGAGAGAACGGTTGTAACTAGCTCGTACATTCCTCTTTCTGTCCTCTGGATGTCCTGCAACACGTGCTTATCAAGTTAGTTGAGAACCGATCCGTACCTACTTGTCCTGTTTTCACCTCGATCACAGTCACAAACCTACTATCACTGGTGGTGCCCTGACTTCCCCATTTGTCCACAATAGTTAACAAATCATGAGGAGTATAAACTCATCGATTTATCATGGAGAAGCCTTCAATAACCTGATCGAAGTAGTGCAATTAGGGACTCAGAATGATGTACTTCCCACTTTTCATACAAGTGCATTTACTCACTTGGCAAACATTTTTTTCATTCTAGTGCACATGATTCTTTATACTGTTATACTTATTCAGCTATTCGGAACTGCCATGAATTCAGCGGGGTCTTGCACTTCAAGGGCCCCGTCGCTCAAGCCGGAAGATGACAATGAAGGTGCGTCCGCCAATGCCAGTTCAAAGACTACCTGATTTTGCAAACCTCTCATTTTTCCACCTTATGTGTAGTACTTGCATGATGCGTTGTTCAGTCCTCCTTACCGTGGACATACCGTTGAACAAAAACAACTGTGCCTCATAAATTTTTCTACCGTCTTTAGTTCCACCAGCATTGAACGAATGTTGCTCAATTACACACGTGTTTGGTCCCACAAATGGGGTCTTTTCATTCGCCACTACAAGGTCATGTGCGCGCGCATGCACTATGTCGTCTTATGTCGCTCTCTTTCTCCTCCCCCCTAACACTCGATGAATCTACTCACTCTAACGATGTTCAACGTCATCGCTGTTATTCTCTGAACTCACTCGTAATCCTGATTCACTTGAGTCGTGAACCTAATGTTTTTTTGAGTTGACCTAATTGATGGTTTGTCCATCACTTGTGTGTGTTTGGTAAGGGAACTTCGTGGACTTTCCGTTTTCTCTCTTGTCAGCATTATTTGTGGTCGTTATTTGTTCTTTGCCAGGGCTCAATTTGTGGAATACTTTGAAGCAGTTGGAAGACACTGATAGAGAAGCGGATTTGTGTGATTTTGGTAAGTCTCTTGGTCGATTTCTCCTGTATGCCTGTGTTACGTAGCAAGCACGACCGTTCTACCCCGCCTTTACCATAGACCGTCTTGGTATAAGCCTCGTGTTTTCTACTGTATGTCCTGCACTCCGACTTCCCTGCATTATTCCATTATTTCCATTTTTGAATAGGAGACCGTGGCTCAGTGATTAAAGTGTGAATTCACTGACCGGAAGGTCCGTGGTTCGAACTCATCCTCTGTATCTCGACTGCTCCTGTCTAGGCTTGGGTAACCTGGCAGTATCCTAGCTCTCGTACTTATTTTGGGTGACATGGCAGCTAGGCCTGGAAAGGTGTTACAGCTGAACGATTATTATTTTTGAATGGCGCCAATCACACACTAGCCCAGCTGTGTAATCATTTTGTGAAAAAAAAATATTGCACCCTCCTCTTTATTGGCTTTGTTTAAACTGGTCAAAACTGCAGTGAAAACTGCTGTTCGATGCATGGTTTCCTACATTCACAAAAATGAAATGTTTAATCAAATAATAAACTTCAACAGGATTCCAGACACAAGCAGTTCAAGCGAAAAAGCTTCTTCATGCGGGCTTGAACGCATGACCTTTCGCTTGTCGGAGTACCATTCTTCCAACTAAGCCACTATGGACAGTGACGTCGAACGTGTACACACTATCTTATGATGAATTAGCGGTTGTAATCGTCAGTCAGCTCCTTGTTTGACTTCCCCAGTGGACCTGGCGTCGATATGAATTGGATATTTAGAGGACGTTAATCGATGTAGAAGATACAATGATTCAAATAATCTTGAATGTATATGACGTGGAAGTCTCGTTGTTGATGCCTCGGCTGGCAAACTACTAGTTCTTTAAGCGAGAGACACAAATTCTGGGTCACATTCATTTGCCTCATATGTACTTGCGTTCCTATTCAAGGTTTTCCGAATCTCCTCCTCTTGTACATCGAATAATAGAGTCGTTAGTTTCGACTATCGGCCTTTACAGCCGAGCTCCGAAAGCTTCGTTCAGAGGTATGCTGTCAGAACTGTTGGCGGACAGGTGGAGATTTCAGCTCGCCTCGGTAGCCAATTAATAATCTACCCGTAATAGTCTTCTTGAACTGCGGAGAATTCATTGTGCTTTTGTTGCCTGTAAAGTGTACATTGATTATTTCTATTCCTAAGCTTCCGAAAAGGATAGATTTGTTTCCACGTCTTTCTAACATGCAATGAATGTTTGAAGCTGGCTAGGATCGATAGAGGGTTGGTATCCTGGTGAGGTAGCCCGTTTTTTCAATTTTTACTATTGTTCAAACCTTTCACACGTCAACTTGTTTCATCCCATTCATTCATTCCATTAGCGAGCTAGTGAAATGTCGTAACTGGTTGCACACTGGACGAATGTGTAAGAACACCACACGGTCTGGTGGAAGTTTTCTGATATGTATGTGCTGCGCCCCATTACTACTGAACTGAAATCGCTCTTCCAGCCTCCTGGTCTAAATCGCTGGCCTCGGCTGGGATACCTTGTCTTAAAATATCCCCTAACTCTAGGACGTGGATAGAAGTTAAAAATAAAACCATGAATCCATGGACCATATCCATATATCGAACTGAGACCAAGTAGAATCAGTTGAGCTTTTTGGTGTTCACGGTTGTCACATTGTTTTGTTGCCCAACGCTCGCCTCATTTGGCCCTACCGGATGCGGTAACAACAATGACGTATGGTGTACATCCGGTTCAGCAAACACTAATGTGTAATAGTGGACAACGCATCCGTGGACCAACATACCACTCACGTGAGCTTGGCTCGTTCACGGTCGAATAGCCAAAAAAAGCCAGAAAACAGAGCATCCACGTGCCATTCTTTACCATCCGTTTTCAATGTCCTTGGAAGGTTCAGAAATCTGATCGGCACGCACTTAGTATTCTATCAGTTTTGCCTGAGTGTACTGCACGATCGTTTTATTTAATGCCAGAAAAATGATGTTTGTGTGCCGTACAGAATTAATAAAAAGTTTTCTGAAAAGTGAAAAGGAATCAAATGCTGAGGGATAAAGTGAAATTCCTTTTAAGACGGTCAAGGATAAGGTTGTGTCTGTTCTTTAGGAAATCATTAGGACGCACGCAACTGTGTGGCCTCAGGGCAAGACGACATTAGAATGTCGTCCTATTCAATACTTTTACTGGACCGAGCATTCCAGCACAAAAGCTTCAAATGTGCTTCAGCTGGGGATAAGCACGGTTGTCCACTTGTCCCACGGCTTCAAGCAAGATGGACCATGTGAAACCTCAACTAAACGTAGACGAAAATTCAGATTACGGGGGCTTTTATAACAGGAAGGAGATGACTGATTGACTCCATCAGTCGTCAGGACGGTATGTTATTGTTTGACTTTTTTAACGATAGTTGCCACACCGTAATTCTGAGCGCGGCCGGCATTGATTAAGAGGCGAAAAACCACTCTGATGCCCCTTCCATTCTGATACTCGGCAAATTACCCGACAGGAAGACTAATTTATGTCAGCTTCCTACATGGCAGTGGAAGCCGTCACGCTGCGGTGCTGCGTCTAGGAATTCGACCAGTGATGGCGGATGCCGGGCCTTGGATGCACCAGCAGCTGCTCATTTGTGGTATGCGCAATAGGTCCGCACTCTGTAAGCACGTCAGTTTCTCTCTGAACGAAGTGACCTGTACGCCACAGACTAGCTGGTGAACCTTCATAGAGCGCGCTCAAGTGATCAGGTTTTCTGAATCGCCAAAATCAGCAAAATTCCTATGTTCATTACTGCTACTTATGTAAAAAAAAAATGACGCGGCTAGCATATCTGCTAAACACTCGAAATTCCAATGTTCTAAAAGAGTGCAAAACCAGCAAGGTGTTAGCCTAGTGGCCATAGCTCCCAAGGTGTTCTCTGGCATCATCATATGCTGGTTGATCTGCCACCGGGAGAGTCAGATTCGCCAGCATCAAGCTTGGTTTCACTCTTTGGTCACGTCGATCGTATCTTCATCTTGCGGTAAATGCCCTTCCTTCTGACGACCAATAGTGGTCGTATTTCTCTATCTAAAATCCGCTTTTGACTCCGATGATTATCAGAAGCTGCGGCAATGTCTGGCGATAAAGGGTGTCCCTTCTAAATTCTTGTCTCTTATAAGGCCTTTATATGCCCCCTATCGTGGACGCGTGCGTGTCTACGGCGAATTTTCCACAGAGTTCACCACATCCGGTGGTGTCAGGCAGGGTGTCTTCTGTCGGCTTCTCTTTAACTCCATATTCGATATGCCGTTTGAATATTCTGCACCTACCTCGGGGATCGAAATACCCTTGGGGTGTTCGCTTACGAACATTTAATACACCGACAATATTGTTCTTCTTGAATCATACACTTTAGAAGTGCAAACGGTTTTAAATAACCTAAATAATTCTTCTACACACTTCGGGGTGCCCTTTGCACCTGTACAATATAAAATGCTGCTACAAGGCTGGGTGGGATCATACCCAACCCTCATGCATTCCGGTGAAGCGATCGATTTAGTAGGTAAGTTGGTTTGCCTCGTCAGCTTCATAAGTCCCTGCGGTCTGGCGAAAGGCGAAATCACTCCCCGATTCGGGAAAGCTGTGACAGCATTTACTATCCTCCGACATTTGTGGCACCGACGTGACATCAGCTTGATTGTCAAAGGTAGAGTGTACATTGTCGCGGTCCGATTTGTTCTACTTTATAGATCAGGGAGGTGGCCTCTGCGTGTAGATCTTCGAAGGCTCTCTGTTTCTGACCATAGGTGACTCCAAAGCATGGTGCCAGCCTGGCGCGAACACGAGATTAGTAATGCTGAAGTTCTGGAGATGATTTTCGTGGAAATTAGTTCTTTCTCGGTTGATCATCTGATCACACTCCACAGGTTACGCTGGTTAGGCCGTGTGATTCGTATGGCAGAAGACCGTTTGCCTCGTAGAGTTCTCTTCGCCCGGCCTGCTGTCGGATGGTGATGACCCAAGTGTGGTCAGTCCATGACCTGGTAAGGAAGCATGAATGACCTTACCGGCCAACTCAGTCTCTTTGGTAGCTACCGTCTTTCTAGATGAGGACCACAGGACGAGACAAACCAGTGGTTGGTGACCCTGACAGATATAGCTGTGTCACGCACCTAATGGCGGTCTTGCATCAAAGCTATCGGCTTCACTTTGTAGCTCTCCTTTCATGTCACAGCAGGCAAACAGAGCCATTCAAAGTCAGTGCACAGATCGGGCTATCGCCTCCAATGCCTGGCTGTCATTCCGTTATTCTCCTTATTCCAGGAGAGCGAAGCTCTAGCATCTGAAACCACTGCATTTTAACGCATGGTTTGTGAACTTAAAAACGACTATCTTCATATGGTAAAACAGAACTATAGGCTTTTCAGAGGTGGGAAACAGTATTTGGACGCAGTGCAGCTGTTGTGCAGACTTTGGCGTTTTGCGCAACGTACTGCAGAAGATGCATGGGCCACTTGCTGTGAGAAGAGTTTGGTGATATTGCACTTTAAGTATATACCCATGATTATGACACATGTCTGTCTTCACTGGCACCGTGAAAACACTCCAGACGATTTCCGTCACTCAGGACATGTTAGTACGAGCCCAATGTGCGTATCTTCACGCGCTCATGGTTGACTTCAGCATCTAAATATGCATGGCATGGTGCATTGTCACATACTTACATAGGATGTCTCGTCTTCCGAGCTCAGGTCTGCTATCACGCTTGTTGTTATCCATTGCGCGCATCGGTCTTGTGCGAAGGATCCGCGTCTAACAGTGTAGGTGATTTCTCAGAAAACGCATCGACATTGTTTAGATTGCCCTCTCGGCTTCTTGTATCATTTACGTTTTTCTTCAGAATTATCGTAAAGGGTTGGTTTCAGCTAAATGGTGGCGTGTGCTCTGTGGCAGCTTGTAAACACCAAGCGTGTGTTTTCGAACGAACTATTCGACTAGTAAAAAATCATTGCGATAAGGCAACATAAACGGATTTTTCACCTAAAACGTAACACCCCCAAGTGGACAGTGGAGTGCGTTGCCCGCTATGCATGTCTCAGTATCCTCATAATTAAATGGAGTTTTGAAACCGCCAACCTTTGGATAGTAGCTTGAACACTTGATCGTCCGGCCATGTGCGGTTGATCAGCAGTGTGATTAACTCGCACTGGAATAGGGTATAGCGCAACTCATCCTTTGAAACCACATCACGTGGTCACGTACTAATTGGCTCCTCGAGTGACGACTTCTCAGATGGAAGTTTCACTCATCTTGAAATGCGCACTGCTGATGATTCCCAATAAGGATGTAACAGCTGTACAGTGCTTCTCGGTTTGTCAGCTTAGATTGGCTTCACCAATAGGACGAAATCTCACTTGAAAATTACCAAATCTTCCCACACCACCCTCAGCGGGAAGCAGTCTGGAACTGTTCACGACAATTTCATATGTTCCTTCCCTCCACGTTCGCCTGCTGAGTCCTAATAAAGATAAAAACACATGCATGAGCTTTTGGATATTTCACTACAACTTCAGAACGGAAGCGTGAGTTGATATCCCCAAGAATCCTTACATTCTGACCTGTCCAAATAGCGGTTTTTGTGTCCTTGTTGCAGTGAGGCCAAAAAACTATTTTAAACTCAACATCTTCCTTCTAGGCTGCAAGCTTGAAGGTAAAGCAACTCCTTTTGCTCTGTGGACACTTATTCATCCAGCTGGCGATTCCACCTTTACTTGATATATCGACCGTGTTTGAGCCAAACAACTCAAAGAAAGCGAGTCAAACTTCTCGTGGTCTTTTTTGAGGTGTGTTTTCTTGGCAGGTCAAAGTGCGAGTTGTGGAAGGGAACTTTGGAAGCTTCAAACTTTTGTCGGTGATGATGATGAAAGGGCAAAGAGTTTCGCGTCTTTCAGTTGGTGGTCGTCACAGGTGGAAACAGTTTGATTACCGGTTGTTTGTTTAAGTGAGTGAACGTAGGTCGTTTAAAACTTGAAAGGAATTGAAGGACCCGGTTATTTAGTCATGCGAAACCACGTAAAATTCAGCCGATGTATGATTACACATAGGCTGGAGGTCATCAAGGACAGCTTGTTTTGAGCGGTGGGAGGATGCTTTTGATCTATTTGGACTTTCCGAGATGCGTCCATCAGTGTCGTATGACATCCATGGTCAAGAAATACAGTTTACGTTGGTGTATGGATGCTTAGCTTGGATTCAGAATATATGTATGTTGTCGTAACTTCTCAGGGACTGTTTGATTCAGTGTTGGGGAGTACCAACTCATAAATACCTCCAAAAGGAATACTTGGCCTAATTCTTGTAGATACCACAGGTCAACCAAGTGTTAGCGCCTAGTTCAAACTTTCAATTGGATATTTGTGATGGTGTTCTCAGCTGATCAAATTTCAAATAATAACTTTAAAACCGAAGGTCAATGAGGACACATAATTATCATACCCACGCCGCACAATGTTATGTGCCAAGTGTCTAAAGGTCCATGATCATGCAGATTTGAGTACGCCGTTCCTACACTCCTAGGTTATCATCAAATTAAAAATAATATCTTAGTTCCCGGACTATTGTGTGACTATACATCTCTACGTGTAACAGCCAGCCGGATAGACTTAATTAAGCAATCCTTCCCATTTCCCCGCTCATTCTCAAAGCTGATGAGGTCGTGCGGCTATTTTATTATTGGAGTGAGAGTGAGAGTTAGTGGGACTGTTTTAACAATGACAAAGCAGAGTAGTTATATAATCCACAGTGCCATTGCTAACCAGAGTGATACCAGTGGAAACACACGCTACCCGCCCAATTTGACTGAGGTTTAGCATGCATGTTCGATATACCTGCTTTCCCCAACAAGGATACACACTTTCCTCCGATATGGACGCATATCCGTTGCTGTTGTGAATACATGTCAGAATGGTATTTGGCCAGTAGTTGAGTGATTTGTTTTTGACTGGATTGTATGCATCATCGCATAACCCATCAAGCATGGTTTTTTTTTGTTTTGTTCTAACCCTGGATAGCCACCTAGTGAACATTCCTAATTCACCACCAATATTCAGCCTAGTTGGGATAATGCAGTTCGGCCGAATTGATTGTACAGGCTTGTTTTGGTTTTCGGTCCAACCGGCTTTCCTATACTCATGCGAATGTCCTGCGTAAACGAGTACCAGTGGCTTGTTCATAATGAAAACCAATCAGTGCACAATAGTCGACAGCGGCGCAATTGTCTTCTCGGTTCTGGAAGTTTTTGTTCCTGACCATGAGTTTTTGATTCCTGCAGTGGAGGTTGAAATTATATGGATGAAGCATGGCAGTTGTTAGTGACATTAACAGATCTTGACGGTTCTCGTGCTGTGTGACTTTCCCTAATCTGAGCCATTGTCTTCCGCTGCCGCAATCAGTACTTCTGTAGCTGAACGCCTTTTGCGAAATCGTTTGATCCATACCTGACGGAGTGCTCGTGCTCTGTTCATTGGCCGACATTCTGTTTAATCTGTGTCTACGACTATCTTCTCTTATAACCAACGTTTTGTGAGCGTTGACTAGTAGCCTATCAATGCTATTGTAGGCAATTCATTAATTTGCGTTGCGTGACATAGCGATCTTTATCGCCTGTAATCTTGTCGTCTTGCAAGTCATCGATTGTTGGCTTTACTGGGAGTACCTGAGCTTCGTCTACTCCATCGCTTTGTCCAATTTCAACTCGCGTGTGCTAGTCATTGCAGTCCACTTCCATGGTTTTCCTATCCCCTCACTTGTTCCACTCAACTGGCTGATAAGTTCATGTTCTGTCTTCTAATCCGGTCGTAATCCGATCCACTTGTCACCTGATCTCTTGGGTAATCTGTGCCATTTTCCTTTCACATATGGTATCCTATTGAATATTGTTTTGGATATTCCCACAAAATCCTAATAAGGTTTCCCATTGTCTCCACGGTGCCTACTCGTCAAAACCGGTTGTCACCTTTCGTTCATTAAATTTCGGTCCGCGTTTCAGATGTCCGCTTTGATTGAAGTCATTTTTGCCAATTATGGTAAGGCGTTTGACCTTCAGCCTTCAAGAAAGCACTCAGACGTACCTGTAGCTAGTGTCCGCAGCTTACTCCGTTTCAAAAATAAGGCCGCCATTGTTCACCTTGCATCCTGTCAATAATTACATGTTTTGTCAAAATCAACTATGATTATTCTTTTCCCCTTTCAAGCTCTAAAATATCCAATCTGCCATCAATACTTGACGTCATACACTTCCCAATCTCAGTTCCTCTCTCCTTTAATCCAGCGGATGTATGCTATTTTGAGTTTATAATTCAATCTCGCATTCTGATTTTTCTTCTCTCAGACGACGATACACTCTCATTTGTCTCCTGTCGGAGTCACGTGACTGGACAGACTTCTTGTTATCTGTCTGCAACCGCGTCTGCTGTGGACGGGTTGAATACTTTGGATGGCGCCGAAGGTTAGTTCTCATTATTAATTCAAATGCTATAACTAACTACAGGCAATGCCACCAAACGTTGATCATCCAGTTTCCTGTTTCTCCATTTATTTAGACTTGAACTTTCCTGTGGCCCATTACTCGACAAACAACTCGAATGTGTCCGGAAATGAGGAGAAATTGGCGTTGATTATGGTAGTCCATGGTGGTACGTTGTAGGAGTTTGTTTATTATCACCACCTGACACGACTTTCTGTGACTCCCTTCTGAGAACATGCCTCTTAAAGGAATCATTTTTGGTTCTCCCTCCCAAATTGGTCTCTTCGCCCACAACGCCCCAGATAATTAACAGCGGTGGTCGGTCCAGAAACAACTACGTTGTTGAATGTCGTTTTATGCCCGGGGCACTACAGTTAACAGTTTTTCTTATGTTCATTCCATGGTTCTTTTGGACTGGAATAGGGTATTGTGCGTTCTCGGAAAGATACGAAGTTTCACATTTGTGTATGTGTGCACCAAGTACGGATCTCTCGATCGCTTCTCATATTTCAGTTGGCGAGTGCTCAGGAAACAACCTTTGGACGACAACGGAATTTTTTCCTATTCAGTTCGACACATGTATCTAGAAGTCCAGGTTCGGCTCGTATCAATGTTCAGAGCACTGTTTTCCAACCTATGGTTCACGGTGCGTTTCGCGGAGTTGCCATGATCTGTTCCGTCTAAGATTATTTTCATATAAGGGCGAACAGCGTAACACTAAAAACATCATTTGAGCTACTGGGGTCTATCATAAAATTTTGTAAGCAAAAAAATCGTTCAGCTGCCTAGCTGCCATGCTACCCGAAGGAAGCACGAGGGCTGGGATACTGCCAAGTTTCCCAAACCTAGACAGGGGAAGTTGAGAGGCAGAGGTCGGGTTCGAACCACGGACCTTCCGGTCAGTAAATTCTCGCTCTAACCACTTGAGCCATCTCGTCCCATTTGTAAGAAAACCAAATATGAATGTGATGGGCAATGTTGGAAGGAGATGGCAGCCCTAGTGGACATTTAGAATCAGGTTTACGAGGTGACAGTTGAAACTATGCAATAATCTCGACCGGACTTGGGTTGAATCGGTATAGTTCTAGAATAAGCTCAAAGCATTCACTCGGGACGGTGGAAGTAGCAAATGATTTTCAAAAATTAAGTGGGTGTAAGACTTCGGTAAATTAGGTAACTAAAGATGCTAATTGCCTGGAGAGTGACTCATCGAATCAGAAATCATCATCGACAGCATGACATCAGTGTTCAACACCGATGCTTCGCTGCCGTAGAATCAGAAATATATTGCCAAAGTGAGCTGGGTCGTATTTCTTGTTCTCGTGGTGGTTATGGATAGCAGTAGTGGTTAGCAGTACGGAACTGCTTCACGGAACAGTGAACACTAGGCGGAGTTGGCGAGGAATCAGGAAATACCAATAAAGATCGCATAAGGTTTTGAGTTTCTTCAACCCAGTGGTCCTTGATGTCCACCCTAACAACAGTTTCCGTCTGCTTACTTATGGGGTAATGGATTTCCATCCTCAGTCACTGTTGGAACGGAAGAATACAATCTGATCTTGACAAACACGAGTTTTCGTCACTCGATGGGATGATAAAAACGGATGGGTTCAGTGGGATTCGCTTAAATTATTTTCCAAGTTCAATCAGGTAACTGTAATTATGCAACATTTATACTTGTTGGCTGTTCAGCAAAGGACTGTTGATCTGTTCACCGAGCTTGGTGTTGACGGATCAACACCCACTAAACACATCCAAGTTACCAACATTTTGAACACATTGCGAATCGTACTAGAAGCTAACTTACTGAAAAGGAACCATACTGCGTTTCGTCAAATTGCTGAAATGAAAGCTTTTTTTGGACAAAATTCTGTGCTTCTCTTCTTCTGTCAGTATACACACGACATACTTCACTCGTAGAAATGCTATTCCAAGTTTCCCTGATCCAACTATTCAGAAGAATTAGTGTGCTTCCAGCAACCAACTTCGAGTTTAATCTGCGCTGGTAGTTTTACGTGGACGTAACTGTCAATGAAGTTGATTTACCTTATAGTAAACATTCTCACGGAAGGTTTGAGAGGCCTAACTCAGCAGACGGCCTGAAGCTATCAGGTCCAGCAGATTCAGACGAAGGTGGGTTCAGCACCTTGAGAGACTTCACGTACGGCGTTGTCGATTGGGCTTGGTATGGCTGATACGATGCTACAGTCTACCACCTTCACTTAACTCATTGTGATGTGAATATCTAATCACTGTCCACAGTGGGCACCGGTACGTCTATCCTCGTTTTATTTGAGCTAAGCAACATGACAAGAAAGTGCTCAGCAATCGGGTTTGAAGTGATCCGTTGGTGCAAATGATGGTCACTTAAAAGTACAAGTGGACATCACATAGAGTATCCAGCGAACTAGTCAAACGAGGCTCACAGTCGGATATTCAGATCTTCGTATAAATGAATAACCTCCTTTCATGGGCATACCAATGGCAAATGGTCTGTGTTTATTTTTCTGTGGCCTAGCCGCATGTTTTAGACGTGAACAAGCGTTTGGTCCTTCATAGTAGAGGATAACAACCATCGAGTTACGAACCAGGGGTAAGGGGTAGCTGGTATACCCTCTACTCATTGTCTTGTGGTGACTACGGGTTAGCCAGCCAATGTATCCCGTTTCACTTGTTTCAGGTTGTCTTTTGGATACTGGAAATGACTTAGCAACCAAGCGTTCGGATACAAACACATTCCGCCAAACATTGGAAACCATTATTGCCAACCATTATATAGTACTCCGAAACCGCATCGCCGTTTGCCTAGTCCCATGTCCATCTGAATTGGCCGAAATATTCCAGACAATCGCTCGGTAAGTCTTTCGCGTGGTCTGTTCATAGCACGTGACTGTCATGTGCCTAATTTGCCATATTGAAGTTTCGTCTTTGCGTTGGAGATCAAAGTTCCCTATTTCGTACCGCCCGGTGGAGACTTGTTGTTTTTCTCCCAAAAAGATAGCGGGTGGTCAACACTTACCCATACATCTTTTAATTCATACCACCTTTCATTTACATGGTTTACCGAGTCTCCTTTCCATTTTAAAACAATTTACATTAAAGACTTTTGGGCCTCTTGATGGCATCCATGTCTGATCCATTTTGGAATTCACGCAAGAGAGACCCACTAACGGCGCTGACATTCTTCAGTTGTTGTTCCCTTAGGTAAGTACCTTGTAGTCAGGTATACAGCTGAAACTTTGGAGTGTGGTGTTGGTTAGCTCAGTCAGTGGAACACTCGTCCGGTAAACCGTGAATCGTAGTTCTCCCCACCCCCTCGCGGGGTTTTTTCCATCCACAGTATGTCTACTTGGACTTCCCATCCCAGGAGGGAGCATTTTCGGCAGTGCTACCTATCTCTGGCCTTCAATGGAGGCGCTGTTCGAGGATTAGGAAATCCGTAACTACTGTGAACTTTTTTCCTCGATTGATCCCTTAACTCTCCAGTGGATCCATGCCTCAAGTTCAATACGACTAGATGAATGTCTTACATGAACGAACTTCTCACTCCAAGCTTAATGTTAGCCCAAGGCTTAAGGCCCGAGCGAGAAAAACGTGGTCGGATTCATCCCATCTAGAAGTGTCCCATCCCTCGTTCTGCTGTTGGGTTCCACGGTAGCCGCCCAACAAAACGAACGTCAAATCTGAGCGGTTTGGTCTGTTTCGATGACGGCCTGCAGTGTATCCTGGATATACAAATAACCCTTTTTGCTTGCCGATCGACTCTTTTGTTTGTTCAATTAGTGAATAAGTTGGGGCGGGTTTCCTTACGACACTTCTTTTTTTGCCGTCCGTATAGCGTCGTATTCTCCTTTTTGTGGGCATTTTCGTGTTCACTGCTGTTTTTTCTCGTGTTGTTCAGACTGAAGACTTTTCCAATGGACCCAAAAATACCAATAGAAGTCCAACTGGCGCATGACGTAATGCCCTTGGGCAGCGTCCCTCTTTTTCTCACAAATTCCCCCAACTACTCTCAAGTAAGTGCACAGAAACATCGACTGCATACAGTGTCTTTCCGAACGTACCTGGGGCTATGGTGATGTTTTCCCGCGACTAAATCGTCAAATCGTGGGTGAAGTAACTTACACCTACCCAGAAAAGGGCTTTCTGCCGACCTCGGACACCTATGGAAACGATGTGATAGCAGTGCGATCCATTCTGTCTTATGGATCAGACAAGTCGTCTTTGCGCACAGGTGACATAAAAATACTCCCAACCCGTTGGGACTCCTTTCGCAGGTGACCTATCGAATGGCCTCAATGTTTAACCATCGGTGTCTTCGAAGCACTGCCCGAGTCTGGTGGGAATATCGGAACACCAATGATGTGTGCCAGATGGTTTTCAGAGAAGGCAACCTACCCTCGATAGATGAACTCGCCACATCCCATAACAACTGTGGTTAACCCATGTATTCCACACTACTCGCACTTTTCGCTTAGCTATGTACAATGTGGAAACAACGTAAAAGCAATTAGTCAATGACTCGGCAACAAGCTACAAAGGCGGATGTCGGCAAAGCTGGTTGCATCTTCCCGGGACGGAGCTCAGTACTGGTCAGTAACATCTATAGATGAAGCCACTGATACGTTCGTCGCGTAGTTGTCCCTACCTTACATTACCAGAAACCCGTTAACTCAGCATCATTGAGCTGGCTCCGATGAGCTCACCTCCAAGTCATTCCTATCTCATCTGTGTCATCCCCATCGTCGGTGAACTAAATTGTGGCAGCTGGAATCAACCTGTCCCTGGTACACAGTTCACAACTGACTAATTTTCTGAAACTTGAGTGGTTCCATCTCCTCTAGGTAACTGTGGGCTCCTCTTCATGAGTTTCCTTTGCAGGTGTTTATCAGCAGCCTATAACACATGACTGAAGTTGCAACAGTTAGTCTGGGTAGATTTTAATTTCGGTGGGCTTTTGGGGCTCTGGGTTTGCATAAGCCATCTCTTTTGAAAGGTCATTATAGTGACTGACGGACTAGTAACTTCTCATGGTCGGCGGCGTAGTGTTGGGAATCATCATGTTGTAACTGATGCATCTATGGGGACACTTGAAGTTGCAGCCTCCCGGAAGGAAATGGGAATAGATTGCTCAGGTAGTTCATGTCACATGTTCTGGTATTCGCTGACTCCTCACGTGACGACTAATCGGAGGATTACCACATGTCTTGAGAAGCTTGCTCACATCTCTTAGGTTACTGGCACCATTGTGCAATTTAGCCAACACATGCTTTGTCCTGTCTAAGTGTACATTAATCACACTGTTAATCGGTTGGATGCCAGACCTTGCTTCTCTTGTTTTGGAGGTTCGTTACATAGACAGTCTAAGCCTTACCTCAGCCTAACTCTCGACGTTGTTGCGTATAGTAAGCCGTCTGATTCTCCCCGTTTCACTAGAAATGACCTTGTTTGAAGTAAAGTAAGTAACCGTGAGGATTCGCTTCGTCCCAGCACAAAGTCACTTACGCACACTGGCTCTTATTGGCTGCTATTGATCGTGTCCATGTTCACTCTTGCCACGCTTTCCTTTGGATGCAAACTTGCACCAATCAATTTTGTCTTTTATGCGTAGCCTCTCGATGTAGAGTGGACAAACAAATTACACTAATTCTCTGCAGGATCCCCAAGACTGAGTGGCTTCTCAAAGAAGACACTTCCCATCCCTACCTTTCAACAGGAGACCTCAATGACACTGGCCTTTGCTATTGATACGCACCCGTTTACTACTACATTGGACGCCTGAGTTTACTAATACTGTTGCCATACTCAGTACCACCGACTTATCTTGCTCTTGCTACGTACGCGATGTTGTTCTATTTGGCTGGAATGATTTATGCCAAGCAATAGTTTACATCATCTAGTTCTTCACCTAGATAACTGTACACTAAGCTATTCGACTCCTTCCATCGACAGGCCACTTACTGCAAATGCCTGTCTCGGGAATTTCGTTAGTAGGCCAGAAGGATAGCTGAGGTAGTTTTAGACCTGGCGTCCAGAGCACCAGGGGAAGATCGGCAGTTGTTTCTAGCATAGCTCTCTGGCTGGATTCTAATTGATACTGATGTCGCTGATAGAGACAGTGGCTGAGGCGGTCAGATGCACTGCCTATTTTATGACGCGTTCTCACCGGCTGGGGGGTCGATCGTATGACCTTTCATCTGAAGTTACACCAACGACATGTCCATCAAACAGACTTCCGTATTCGGTGGATTTTCACTCCATTTTCGACCTGATAATGCAGTTTAGCTAGTCCTGCGTGTTCACAAACCTCATGAACCTATACAAAAGTCAGACAAAAATTCGCTCATATTGTATTGAAGAAGTCAACATAGTTTTGAATGGCAAGTGAACTGGGAGGTTTAACTTTCATTTACAAATTAGGATGATGATAATTGGAAACTCAAATCAATCTCCCGTTTATGGAATTTTCAGTTCCACATTTGTCCGATCGGGTGTTCAAGATTCATAATGGTCTCACGACTTCGCCTATCTGATGGGTATCAAAAAGTGCGAAACCGGTATTAAAGGAGCTTTCATCAATCTCACGAGTACTGTATCCCATAAAGCGTCAGAATTGCGTTCCTCTCACTAATGTTATGTCCACTTTGTTGTGTTTTTGGATGGAAGGAGGTCGTTAGTTAGAGGAAGTATTACAAATTAGCATTTCTCTTCACAATGGAATTAGTTCCTGCTTTTTTCGGCTAATTGGCACAAAAGCTGCTCGACCACCACTCATTACGTCAGCCCTCTTGCAGCTATGCACAAAGAGGGTGCTTTTAGTGATTCTTCATTGACTTCCAAAATTCTTGACCGGTAAGTAAGCTACGGGTCACCCACACTGTCTCCCGTTTCTCTTTCTGTCAACAGCTGTTGCAAGAACTAGCTTGTCGTTTGAACACACACTACGCAGAGTTCTTACGTTCTCCGGAAGGTATCGGCTTTAATGGTTGCGTGTATCTCGTGGCGGATAGTGTTGGCGGTGTGCTGACACATGATCTACTGAATGTGGTCGCTTGTCGCTCGAGTGGTATTCCCAGTTTTGTCGATGGGGATGGCGTAAGCTTGACGGACGCGGGAGCTCGTCGATGGCGTGAGCCGTTTCTCGCAATCGCGAACGGTCGCGAAGGTGATAGTAACAGTCTGGAAACAATTTCTGTTGTAAGTGCTCTGTACTAATCTCTATTATTCTTATTTCTGACTGGGTCATCTTTTCCGTCAGTATACTGACAACTTCTGATAATTCAGTAGCTAGTGGCTCATTCATCGTATCGTTCATCGACAACGTTCCCTGAACATGTCGTCCCGTTCTCTTATTTGTCTGAAGATCTGCTGTTTCGTGCACGACTGAAGAGGATAATCGTTCAGCTGTAACATCTTTCGGTGCCTAGCTGTCATGCCACCTGAAGGAAGCACGAGGGCTGGAATACTGCCAGGGTGCCCAAGCCTAGACAGAGGAAGTCGAGAGACAGAGGTTGGTTTCGAACCACAGACCTTCCGGTCAGTAAATTCACGCTCTAACCACTGAGCCACGACTAGTCGAATGTACAATAAACAAGCTGGTTTATGTATAATGAGTGACTCGCCACTGACGTGAATACCGCTGTTGCTTCTCACACAAAGTTTCCTTTACTATTGGCGTTCTTTTCCTGCTAAATGCGTATAATGGGAATTCCTCCGGGAATCAATTTGAGAGTATTGAGCATTAAATCTAGCAGACAATAATAGCGGTGTCTAGATCGATTCCAACAACACTTTAGTTAATCCTCTGCTCCTGTACCTATGTCCATCGTTCAACCCGCTCGAATCGAGCGGTGGTCTCTTATTCTGATTTCACTCTCGGTATATGATGTACTAATCTGTCTTTCTACCTCGAAATCCTCGGTGAGCTTTCATGAGCATCATTCAGCAGTGGTGGTGAGCATCAGATCTGGTGGTTGTTGGTCTGTTTTCTGAGCTTGTCAATTGAGTCGACATCACCAGCTCGTGTTTGGTTGGGTAATTCCTGCTGACCACCTGATCAACCAACAATGAACGCACCCGAGATGCCAGTATCCCGGTACATTTTCATCTGTGTTTGAGTCTTTGCAGCTTTATTCGAAAACGTGCACGTAGCGAGTCTTTCAACCGTAGAGGCATAAGCCTTACACCTAACCCGGTTAATGAACGTGTTATCAAGGCGCGAACGACATTTGCCAGCTTACCCCACCGATAGCGTTAAAAACGAATTGCACTGAATTTGAAGGGCTGTGTATGTAGGAGCCGTTTTAAATTACGGCTGTGAAACGTGTCCTCTCCACCTCTCCGGGAATGCTGGATCAATCCCGCTAATGAAGTCTCACTCCAAGGTACCGCTTAGGTGCGTTTATGTTCAAACGTGTGGGCACTTTGTCCTTGATCGTGTTCCCCAGAGATATTGGGCTTTTTGCATTAAGTCACCTATCCTTTGTCTTTTCCCTTCACTGAGCCGTACCTCCGTCATTGTTGTATGACAGTGAGATGCTAATGTCTACTGCTGGTGTATTGCTACTAATGGTGATCAAGCCCTCACTTGCATGGCAGAACCGCTGATTACAACCACTAAGTGGTGCACAACTAACAAACGCTCGAATCGGGGAGTCAATGGAGTAAAGTTTGGAAGGGGAACTCAAACTGAACGTAGTCATCTGCAGTATAAGGGCAACCTCAGGCCCCGAATAGTAATCATACTATTCAGGATTTGAATTTGAATTCGTTCAGCTAGTCTGGCTAGGTTTTGAACGACTTGAAATCTTTGGGTGCATTGGCCCGATTCCCAGACTTACATCGCTCAGAGTTTCAATCCAATTCCTGATTTTTCCCTACAGATCATGCGATTCATGGCCTTTTGTTTTGGATTGAACTCGCTCCTCGGGGCACAAATCCCTCGATCGTCTGGGAGATAGGAATGTCCTTTCCCGGTATAGAAAATCCCGTAGTAGCGTAGTGCGCTTACTGCGGACTCTCCTGTGGTTTCCCTGGAAGGAGGAATGGTGTAATTTTGACAAGTATTCTCATTTTCACACGAATTTGGTTTTGAAAGAGGATTCGACTAAACCCAGTTAACTCTCTCGTTTATGATAGTCCGCTTCAAATGAATGTGCTGCATCAGGCCGCCTCGAGATATCGCAATACACTGTCCAAACCGAACACACCGGCCCATGAGGTTGCTGAAGACTCTTCGACAGCCCACGGTCTCGCCTTTTTTGGGGCTCATCAGTTAGCAGCAGTCTCCGAGTTTCCGTCAACCTTATGTCCTACTTTAACCAAAATTTGGCGGAATCCGCCAAATACTCATTTGCATACGAATTTGGTTTTGACAGGGGACTCAGCTAAATACAGCTGAATATCTCGTTTATGGTGGTCTTCTTCAAAACCAGATTCGTATGTAAATGGGAGTGTATTTGGCAAATTTCGCCCAATTTGCATTCAAGTCGAACATCAGCTCTCATTATTCCTAAAAGCAACCACAGCATAAAGAAAAATATGGACGATCTCCCATATCCACTAGCTGCTGCAAATAGCGGCTGTTAGAATTAAACATATAAAGTGCTGACTCAAGTGATCCGGTGCGCCTTTCAACCGTAGTTCCTAAATGAGCCCATTTATATCTTACTTTTTACCCGTGTATTTGTATACAGCTGACGGGTAGCACCGAACTAATTGCATCCCGTAAAATATACCTTCCGCTTGTGATACTACTCATAGAGTCAATCGAGAATATGGACGGCTCACGATCGGTTTCATCTTTCTCTCTGTTTTGACGAGATGTACCAAGGGACTCCAATGTTTCTAACGTTGTAGTAGTTAGAAGGTGAGACTTCTGTAGCTTTATTTGATCCCTTACTGGTCTTAATCGGGATCTCCGAAGATAATATCCAGAAGCTTATCCACGATATATTGGTCCACACTCTCTAAATGTAAATTTGGAGATTCCTCACCCATACTTTGACATTTCTTGTTTTGTTTCAGGGGTCATCGGCGGCGGACAAAAAGTCTTTGAACCCTACAGTACCGGCCAATGCTCCTCCACTACTTGACTTTCATGTAAGCGGCAATTTCTTATGTCTACTCGTTCAGTCGACCTAACGATTCTGTGCTCTTGCTTCACCTAGACTCGTGGACTCAAGTTAGATTTCGGTTGTTCTTCCTTGGTAGTCATTTAGACAAGTGGTTATTTTGGATCCCGAGCCCGGAGTTCTGTCCATTGTTTTTATTTCTCCCCTGATCTCATTTTTTTGTAAAGCATCATCGTCTGGAATCAATTTGTTGTTAAACCAGGCGCTTGAGTGTTGTGCGTTCGACCAAAAAATTATTGCTCTTGGCTCGTTTCTTTCCGTGTATAACATGTGCTAGTGAAAAGAACAACTGGTGCGTGAGAAGGGCTTACAATATACTGGGACGCAGTGGTCATCTCAATGGAATTTAGTCTGCCAGAAAATCCAGTCGAGTTTATGTTCACGTGTATGTTGGTTACCAGCACATGGATGATAACTATATCCTTCTTCCAGAGTCCGTGTCTGGTGTCACTAAATAAATTCGATTCAAACATGCTGTGGCTTGAACCCACATCCACTTGTTTTTCGCTGTTTTGTACAAATGCAACGGAGCAACATTCTTCGTCAGTCTCTTGAAACACAGCCCTCGATGGTTCAGTCCTGCTATTTTGCTGATCCGACTAGTCGGTGGAAAAATCGACGTTGAGAATAATTCGGCAGTTGCTTTCGTGGTTTGTTTCTTTGAATCTATCTCCTCGAAGCTAGTAAACAGCTATGCTTGGTTAGTTTTTAGTATATTTACTTCATTTCGCGCACAATTTCAAAGGTAAGCCCATCACATAGAGCCACAAGAGTGTCTGTACTTTTCCTAAAAAGCATAAACCCAACCACTTCAGTCGTAATTTGCCTGCGTAATCGGCTTATCATAACGTCAGCTCGAGTTGTTTTTCATTGACTTGGTAATACTATCTCAAGAGTCACCCTGATTCGTCCATCAGCGATGCATCCGATGTTTTCGAGTTAATGAAACTGATTGATTGAAATGGTAATTGGGGATGAGGTCACTCTAAACACATTGAGACATAACACATTGGAAGCGGCATTACGTTTGTCGTATTCATAACTCAGTACGCGTGAATGGAAGATACAGACATCAAATGATTGAGAGACTCAAGGGGTACGAAACCAGTAGTGGACTGTCGACGAGTTCTCACCCATCTTATTAGTATTGTCGCATATGAAGGTACACTGTTTATGGTTATTGGCCGGCTAATCACGTGCCAAATGACATTTCATCACCAGATTAATACTAATTGTATGCGATGCGGTGGGGTGTCAGTATGCAGTGTTCCTGTTCCCTGGAAAATGTGATTACTCGGTAGTTAACAATGCGCATTTTCAATCATTCTGTCTAACCCTGGCAACGAGTGGCATTGTCTGGATGCACACCTCAGTCTTCTTAACTGTTCAATGGTGTTGATTTGCGCATTTCGCATGCTAAGATCTCACCCCAAAACAACACTACCTGAGAGAAATAGGTTTCTTTGGTGCAGGTGTGATGCCTGTTGAAGTCGCGCGATAATGATATCACCGGCGGTATTGAATGTCTTCTGGTCACTAGTCATAATATAGCTCTACCGTAGTCTCCGGGTGGCAAGAGATTCAGCTTATGACACGTATGAAGCCGTTTGAACGCACTGCATTCCCTCGTTTATTCGAACCTTAGAATTCTTACGGCTTTGTGCTCCCCTTACGGCGCCTCATGCGCTTGCTGACAGTAAGCACGGTTTCCTTAAATTTGCTGCCCTCAGAATAGTATTGGATGCCATGTCAGTCTGGTAAGAGCAAGTTAACCGCACTGAATCGTCACTGATCGTCTGGAACAGTTCAAGCCAAACAATTCCAAAGAGCATGGTGCTCCGGTGGAACCCCCAAATGTCCGAAGTTGGACACATGTATTTTCACAAATTTTTACAGAACCTAATTTCGCACGCACCCTATGTTTCATCTCAACCGGATCAGTGTTTTCTGTGTTACGAGAAGCAGCTTCGTCGTTATATTATGCAATTCCCAACCGGATCCAACTAACATCAGGATGATTGGCTGATCTGCTCCCGATTACAACCCATCCGCCTGGATCCGTCTTGCAGAGGCCCACTGTGGTAGGTCGTCGGTAATAGGCCTGTGAACTCGGGTGCGACAAATGCGTTTGATCTGAAAGCATCTCCGCGCGCACATGACCTATTGTGAGATGTCTCGTACCCGGACTGTCTGTTTCGAAACGCTGATGAGTCTCAAGTTTCAGTTGGTCGATGTTGGGTTTAGGCGAAATGGGAACTGTGTGAACTGGCGTCCCCTTACTGTTGTTTAACTATGGGACCAAATCGACTGCAGACATCAGTTACAGGTAACGCGGCTGAGTTATTGATTGCCGAGCATTCTGGAATAGATTCATTGATTCAGGTCTCGTCCGGTGTAAATCCCCCCTCGAAAACAAAACAAACACTTTGTTTAGCAGTTAAAAATCCTTGTGAACCACAAATTAAGATGACGTATCAAAGCATACTGTCCAGTGCTCTACGAACGGTTTCCTCGAGGAAAGTGGACTATAACCAGTTAAAGATAGCCACATCCATAGACGACACTGGAAACTCTGCTTCCAAGCGTGTATGCAGGGACCACTAGTTTTAGGAACGGCCACTGTTTCTCATTAGTGCAAAATTCTTCTTACTCAGAGCTTACTCAAGATGTTGGGCGTCAGTCCAGACAAAGGGATATGTAAGGACTGGCGTGGTGGAGCCAGAAAGTCCAAGAAACAGATGCTTTTTTGGCTAATCCGCGAAACCTGACCCGACAGACCCTCTGTCAGTGAGTTAAACAGGTATAATATTTCAAATTACTTTCAGCACTCTCAAACGTAAAACATTCAACATTGTTAGGTAACGGATGCAGTAACAACGATTTAAGTGCATTATTCTAAAGTGGGAGGGGAGTAATCAGACAGCCCGAATCCCCAGTTTTTGTGCGCACAATTTTGGTTCTCTTGCTTTCATTACCACCGCTTCGCGTTTCGGTCGCGTAAAAGTATGATGAGTATGAAGCAGACGACATGTCTCAGAGATATGTTTTGTAATTGACAACCTCCAGTTCCATCTGGCTGTTAGTGGTGTTGGCCCCTTGTGTTACAGAATCTGCAACAACTGATTTGGGGTATGTTTCGGGGTCCTTTGCGGAAAACTTCGATCAGCACTCTGCCAGATCATTTTCCACCGATGTTATTCGAAGATTGTGTTGACTCTTTATGTTTTTCCTTCAGCCGATTGTTAGAACGTATTTGGGTATAAAAACGAGTTCCAGAGAGCTACAGCTAATTAGTTATCGTACTTTCATTCAAAATGATACCCAAAGCGAATATTCCATTATGGAGGTATTAGCCTTACGTCTATCGTCACTATCATCATCACCGCGCCCCCTGACTCCGGTACGCGAGTCGCTAATTCGAGAACATCAATAGGGATTTCGAGCAGATTGGGGTTACACTGATCATATCTTTATCCATACACTGCGGACAAAACTGCTGTTTTGCTTCAGAGGTTGCTTTGACCCTGTAGGCGGACTCTTTTGGTGACAAACATCAGTCCGCACAATCTATTCTTAGTAGTATCGGAAGTGGTCTATTCTTCTGACGTGCGTTCCGCTTCTTCAGAGCCCAAATGTTTGTTTCAGGATTTTCAGTCCACTTAAGTCCCTTTGAAACTTCAAGGTGAATAGCTTGAATTTGTTGATCAGTTTACGTATGTCGGTAATGAAATAAGCTGCAGTCCTGCTGTGACGGGTGAAGTAAATACTGTCAAAGCGCGAGCAATATTTAGCGGGTTGCTTCATTTATGGCATCAAAACCGGACTTCACTGAAGCCTAAGTGTCGTAAATGCGGGACATCTGTTGCAGGATTCCTGTTCTGCGGTCAACCACTGTGATTCCGCTCCAGAATGCGCTAACAAAGCACAGTCGGTCGCAAGTAGCAGCATACGGACACAGAACCTGCAAAGTGCTGTTGCGGCCGGAAAACTTTCCCAGTGGATCAGATAACCGCCCTTTGCAGCAACGACATGCCCCTACGCAAATGGCTGTTAAACAGAGTTTCAACAGGGTTTAGACAAGAGCACAACATACTTCACTCCTGCGTCGATTTCGGACTCGGTTAAGGTAGTTCTGCAGGTCTGTACCCCGACTCTCATCCCAGTTTGAAAGACTCTAATGAGATGCATAGATTTGTCAGAAGAATCAAACCTTCGTAGGACGATCCACAGTTGTTGACTGAATCGAATAATTCGATGAAGTCCATACATAGTCCATAGAGCAACTGGCCCCGTTCACAGCATTCCTCCTGAATTTGTCCTTTGCCAAGATCTTCAACGACTTGGAAATCCGCACGGCTATTTAGGAATGCTTTCCTGCATGATGCCAGCCACCGTTCAACTGAGCAGGATACGAGCCACGGCCTTGTCTGTTGTGCATAGGAGGCTAGTTCTGCGTAGTCGTTCGTCTTTCATCGACTTCCTTTCTCTTTTTGCAGGGGAATTATCGCTGTATCTTTGACATCTTCCAGACTGCGCATACTAGTTCAAGTTTCTTCTGCATTATCGGTCCTTGGAACTCGAAGAGCTTTACAGGCAAGCTGCAGTGCTCCATGGCTTTATCAGTTTATGACTGATTTGTGGCTGTGTGTATTTTCACCACCTTGGATAAATCAGCCAACGATGCAAGCTATATAGCTGAAATCCACAGCTACCTGATTGAGTAGCGTCGAAATGGCGCTTACAAGCTACCAGAATTTGGTCGGACTTGTGAATTTCTCTCGTCAGCTTGGTTGGCTTACATCGACTGAGGATATCAAGGTGTTTGCCAATTCCGTGCTTTTGTATTCACCTGAACTCCAAATCTGTTTCATGTGGTTCACACTCACAATGTCAGTCGAATAGCGAGAATCCATCGCTCTTCACTTAGCTTCTTTTCACCGCAACAATCAGATCGGTTGGTGTGATGTCTGCCCAACTGAAACATGGAGGTTGTATTCATTTTATTGATTTACGAGTGAACGAATCCCCAAGTTGTTCCTTCTCGTTTTTCGTCGATGCCAACCATAGCTCATTTTCGCTGTCACGTTTACCTATGATGTCGGAGTGGGTTCTAGGTTTAACTCACGGTACAAACTATTCTTTATTTCATCTCACCGAAAAGCATAGCAGAGCTACTTCATCGTTGATGAGAATCAGCAGCCGCATGCAACCCTCGGATGCTCAACGCTACAATTCAGCTGCGGGTTGCCAATCAGTAGTGTGGTTAGCTCGTACTTAGACAGGATATCGTTTCACGCATCTTCCAATCCGTCACTTGTTGTTGACTGGCCCTTCGAGCGATTAATTTCCAGAAGAACGCCCTTGTAACTCACTTGTGAGATGGCTTCCTTTCCGAACATATTACTCATATGGAACAGTCTGGTAAATACGCATGCCGGTTCGTCTTTTACCGCGAGAGGTATTGTTCTCCGCGCATCATTCAGAATTGCGCTGACTACGAGCTAGACAGCCTGAAACTTGGTAAAAAGGTATGAAGGAGATTGTGAAGAGTTGGGGTGTTGTTGATATGATCCGCCCCTCAGAACGGGGTCTCTGTGACCTTCCCCGCGTTGGGCTGGAGACGTCGCACGAAATTGTGGCTAGTAGTTATCGTTAGCGTTTGTGCTGTCAGTTTCTTTCACAATGTCTGATTGAGCGTCTTGAGGTGTAGGCACCTCACAATGCTTGCATTGGGTTAGTGTCAGATCTCCTCTCTTTCCACCCTTCCTTTCCCACTCTGGGACGTTAACTATATTTAAACGAAATCTGTGGTGGTACGACAGTGAAGCATCGGCGTCAACACTGATGTTGCTGTCGGTGGTGATGATGATGATGGCAGTCACTCTGATTTTCATATTGTGTTGGGTCTCATTGACTTGATGTCTATCAATCCCATCGGGTCGTGAGAAGTTGGGTACCACCACCTACTTCCTCTCGAGTAATAAAATATCCTGTGGCTAAAGCAAGAAACCATTTTCACTCAGGCACTATGCTACCTCTATTGCCCGGCGTCATGTGATCGATCTTGCTTCTGAGCCCTAATCTGTACAACACACTTAGTGGATTGCTTTTCGGGAATGATTACACTCGGCTTGATGCTAAGTAACGAGTTCTCCCACACTCTTTTCATCAAGATGTGCCTCTGATCACGACCACTGGCGGCTAATATCGACCCCTTGTCTGTCAATCGCCCCATTACCTGTCGGTTAATCTCTGTATTTCCTGTTATCTGGTTTGGTGGTTTTCATTTCCAGCCTGGCTCTGGTAAAGTGTTTGTAGCATATTAGATATCCTATTAAACATACATATTGAAAACCTACATCATTGCTTCGTCGTGCAGCGGATGTGTCTGCCCTGTGATTCCCCCTATGCCTTCTGACTGCCGTATGCGTCCATGTTATCTTTGCATATCTCTCCTGTGATGCGCGACTGACACATGTATGTGTAAAAGACTCTAAAGCCAGGCCTCTCATATATCACTGAACTGATTGCAGCGATCTAAAATCGCCTGTATAAACATCCACAGGAAAATGAGAAATCATTTCTGCAAGCTGTGATACATTTTGATGCACGCAACCCGGAGCAAACATGAGAGGTAAAATTCTGTCAAAATATAATTTAAACCTGTACAAAACAAAATTCGAATCACACCTCACGGTCAACAGCTCGCGTCTATCTTGAGCTCAGTCGAAAAAATTCAGCTGGTACCACCGAACTCACGCGTGATAACGCATTGTGTGCTGCCGTTCACACCATTTTACGGTTTTGTGCAGACTGGAATTCCTAAACCCAGGACATGGTATGTGTTTTCTCAACCGCGAGAACCAGTGACACTGTTCAGCGTACAGTGCTCATAATGCACCACAAGTGCAGATAGCAGTTATCTGTTCAAGCCTGTTTGGAAACAAATCGACGACATCCAACAAACACTAGTTATTCACTCCTCCAAAAGTGTATGCTGCTTAAAATAGCACGTTCAAATTTTTATTGTTTAGCATTCACTTTCATCCGTTCTACACTGTAGGTTCAAACTTTCGTCATGCTCGGATCCCCGGTGGGTCTTCTACTGGCCTTCCGGCAACAGTCACTAAAGGATGGAACGAGAACTATGATAGAGGACGCACATTCAGGTGAGTCTGCTTCGTATGCCGTCTGCCACGATCCAATTCCAAAGCACACCTCGATCCGCATTCAGCGTCACCTTTTTAGGACCCCCTATGCGCAGCACCTCTGATGTGAGATAAAAATGTCCTGTCTGGTAAATTCACACGGGATAATGGTTGCGGATTCACTGGATGGTGACTGCTGATATTTTGTGGCATTGATGGACATGACAGAATCACGCTGTCACGGGTATGCTTCCGCCAACGTTGTATTTATTGCGTAGTTGTTCAGTTTCCCATGCCACCTGTTAACTAGAGCAACAACTCCAGTAAGCTTGGTGCGCATGGACTCTAGTGCATGACTGTTTTTTACTTATCATTCTACTTCTCGGTGAAGTAAACCAGAACAGCTGGAACCAGCATATCCTTGGCACGCTGTTTATATTTGAATTACTGAATACCGGAAATGCCATCAAAATCAGTGGTCTCCTTGTCGTAAACTCAAGCTCCAGCTTTCACCAACGAAGAGTAAACTGTGGCAAAGACGACGTAGCCTTTAGGCACATCATCAGCAAGCAGGATTATGCTTATGTGGGGTCTTCTGACACCTTTCGTCTATTCCCTGGTTTTGCAAGCAACCCCGCTGAGCTTGTGTATTTCAGCGCGAATTTCCATTGTTAGCTGTGCGCCACAACAACGTGTGTGTGCCTCCAGGTATGTGGGTGCTGTGTACCTGTCTGTCTAGTCTGAGATACCCGCATTCCTTACTTTTCAACAAATTTGACGACCTCTAGCATCCAACACTGGGTTCTCCGTGTTTCGTCCGTGCTTATGCAATGCCCTCTGTGCTTTGCTTCAGCAAACACGCTTAATCTTCTGCATTCTCTGTTGACTTGCTGCTATTGTTCGTTAGGTGACACATTGTGGCTTGTCTGATCATTGCAGTGTACAAACACGTACATCCCTTATTGATGTGCCATTTGGTCGTCTGTCAGCATGGCCAGCTCGGATTGTCGTAGTCACTATTTACGATCGACGCGCACACTTCGAGCGTAAGATGGCCACGTAACACCTCCTGGTAGCCGGTCCATCGTCAAAGTTATTTAATGCGTAAACGCGGTCAGCACCTAAATTCCGAACTCAACTGTTGTTGAGTTGTCTGGTTGCATTCCATGTCTTAGTAGCACCGAATTCCTTCGAAATTTTTGTGCTTTTGTATGTGTCGTCGGATGTTTTGTTGCCTGTGGTTTGCTTGAAAGACGCACCGCTATGCGCCTTCAGAGAAAACACCCTGTAGGCTTAGCCCAAACCTTCCTCTCTCCTGAAGAATTCTCTCATTTCCATCCATCTCTCTCCATCGTCGTTTCCAGAATAACAAGGGAATAAGGCTGAGGCTTCAGTGAGGCAAAATTCGCTTAAATAAAGCGCGATAATAAAGAGAAGGGGTATGATTCAGAGCCTACCACAAATACCTCCAACACTTAGCCATGCACTCCGGACAGGGACTGAACTCATGAGCGCCACCGACTTCGGTTAGCTGCCACGGTCTCCAGTATATCCCAAAGGGCACAGAGAGGATCATATGGATCCCATCCTGGAAGTTTGAAAGCACTGATAGCTCGCGAACATCTCGCTTTCTTTTGCCTCGTTACATTTTACCCACGTCTGATTTTGTGGCATAGAAAATATAACTACTTCCAGTAGATGATAATTTGACATCTGTGGCACAGACTGTATTGGATGCAGCCTTCAAATGAATAATTCTCCAGAACGAATTGGGTGTGAAAATTCGCACACAGCGCATCGTATAAATTGCTTATAAAGCAGGAGGTGGCTGAACAGACAAATTCCGTGACACATATCAACACATGAGCTAAACCAAGCAGTCAACCTGTTGTAATTGTGATATCGAACTTCCTGTCAGGTTGGTTCACATCGTTGATTTTTCCATACCCCTAAACGTCAGTTGTGCTTATAACTGGTGTAGATACACGAACAAATTACATTTTAGGGTGCCCCAACGTCTGCTATGGTCACACTGCCTGGATGACACCTGAAGAACATCTTTGTCTGCGGACTGTACTCAGTGGTAGACACTCAGCTAACGTGAATTGTGATGGTGAACAAAGCTCCCCGAAACAGGCAAAAACTTGCAGCCAATAATCGAACGTTGTGAAGTTGACGTTTGTTGTGATCCCACAGGGTTTTTGTTAAAAAGGGAGGTGTTATCAACAGCATATCGCAGCCCTGAGTAAAGCCACGGATTGGCGCGACTCAGTAAAACTGTTTTGAATCACTACCTGTAACTTGAATGAAATCCATAAGGCAAAGGAGGTCTAATGTCTCACTGGTTTATCGAAGTAGGTCGCGTATGCTGAGTTACTGCACGTTTCTCAAACCAAGACGTGAGGAGCTGAAAAACTATCATCGTACTCCTTCCTCGAGGACATACCTATGGAGAACCCCAGAATAACTGTTCGGGGGTAGTGACTTCTGAGAGCCACATCGCACGCCTTATGAACAGATTTAATAGAAAGTTACGTGTCCGAGTGTTTTAAACAGCTTTTATGCGCATGTGATGGACACTTTCATTTCGTCTGAAACCGAAGTGCTAGGTATCCAGTGTAACTGGCTCAGTATCACCGGAGATCCCGCAAACCATGTCTATTCCTTTAAGTATTGTGGCTCTTTCATCCACCCAAATGGCTATGCAAGGATTAGGCCTTCGTATGGATAACGCTACGAAGACCTTCATTGAGTCTCACACCGATCTATGGAAGCGTTCTGGAATTAGCATCCGAACGAAAATCCGTCTGTACACTTAGGCTTTTGAATCCGCCTTTGAGATCTGGTCTCTCCTAACTGACGATCTTCGCAGACTCGAACCATTCAATCACTGGCACTAACTAAAATGGTTTGGATAAGTCTTACGCAAACCAGATTCCGAATTGTCCAAACTTTCCATTGTGCCTCTGCCCTGCTCAGAACGATAGTGTGAGGAAGTAGTGGGAAATATTGGCATACCGAGCCATGCATGGTGGAAGATGCTTGCTGTGTTGTGAAATCAGTCGGACCGAGTCAGGCTCCTAATAGCAGATGGTCTGTTCGAAACTGTCGATAATTCCTCCCACAGGGAAACAGTTGTATCCTCCTGTGTTCATGTTGTGGATAAAGTAGTGCGCCGTTAAGCAAAGTGGGCTCCGCGTTCTGCCGAACTTCCTATAACTGTGCAGTTTTTTTCAATGATGTCAGGTACTTGTTTGTGGTAGTCTTGTACGGCTCAACAATCTAGCTTCTTCATACAAAGCATGCATATAAGCTGTCGCTTTTCGACCCTGCTATCTTCCATCGAGCTAACCTGTCTGTCAACAACGATATGCTCTACCAACGCATATTTGGCAATGGACCAAATGCAAGCATAGTTAAAAATCCTACTGAAAATATCCAGTCTTCATTGGCCAAGTCATATTCCTCGATTTCCCAGAGAATAGCTGCCTCACAGAGCGTTGTTTGCGAAATCCCAGTCACAGTGGAAACGAAGGCTGATGACACGGTCACAGGGTATGAACACCTTCATTGCACCACTTATTGAACTTGACTGGGAGCCAGACAACATTCTTAAGCAATGAGTGGAGAATTTCTGATATGATAATGTATCGCAGTCAGTGTTGAACCCGCATCAATAAGTAGCTGGTCGACCTACTCGAGAGAGACCCGCTTCCAGCCCTAACCCCTAGAATCTCATCTAGCAGCTCTCACTTGTCTTCTTATTTTGCTTTTCTGATCGTCTCCTTTCCTCTATGCTCATCTAACTCAACAACAACACCAGTCAGTTCCTTACAACCTGGCTCATCACTGAAGACGATTAGCACGATCAAAATGGAGTTTTTGTAGGTACGGAGTAAACGAAGACCACACCATACTAGTCACGTGGCGGCTTAATCTCTCGACTCTTCACATCGCAAAAGACTACCTCGCGCGAGCTTTTGTTCTTTCTCACGAATGTTGTTCGTTTTTAGTTTTGTTGATGTACACACACACAGGACAGCACCTTGGTCATTTGATTTCATGCAACGCTCTTCTCTTCTCAGTTGTAGCGTGATTTTCGGGGGCATTGCGTCTTTTTTCAACGTATTGCGACAATCTTGTCAAGTATGGTCCGTGAAGATGTTTGAGTCGCTCAAACGCATTTAAAAGATATTTCATCTTGATAAAAATTAGAGAAAAAAGTCGGAACATAGAAATCCCTCGTGGATGAGTGTTGTTTTGACAAAATAGAAAGATATTCCATGGTTATTGTGGAGTTTTTGAAGTTTCAAGTTCCAGTTTCATCCTTCCAATGTTGTATTGCCTTGAAGTTTCAATGAACCTTCTGAAATAGTGAGTTGTACACCCTGTCATCCGGCTTCCGTTAGCTGATCAGTCGTGTGATTGAATTGTGTGCAGCGCTACTCATTCTTCCATCATGCAGCCCACGTCACGTTGCCACAACCATTCTACTTATAATACACTGTATTGGGGGGGCCTAGGTCGTCCAAGGAGATTGGTTTATCTATTGCCTAATAATTGTTCGTGCACCAGTTCGTTGCGTCTGCACTGCTCATCGTATTTACTTTCGTCTTTCGTCGATTACTTCAAGACGTTCAACCCTAGAACTTCGTAGTAATCAATTTTATGACTATCTTTCAAGTAGATAAAATTTGCAGTGAAGGTTGTGGCAGGACTGCCGGATTTCTTGACTGCTGTTAACTTTTTTAGCCCTTGAATTCAAAGATCTATTTTAGCTGCCTCGTTTTCTTTAAGTAGTTTGGCTCAGCAGTGGTCGATATACCAAGTACATTTGCATTCATCCGCTTCATGAATACTTGTCCACTGAGCAAATGGAGTTGCCTTACCTTCAAGATTGCACCCAAAAAGGAAGCCGTTGATCTCAAAATAGTCTTTGGGCCTCACTACAACAGGAACACAAAAATTGCTATTTGGGCAGGCCAGAATGTAAATGTTCTTGAGGACATCAACTCACAATTCCTTCCCGAAGTTGTTGTGGTATACCGAAAAGCTCAGCCACACGAGTGTATTCATCTTTATTAGGACTCAGCAGGTGAACGTCGAAGGATCGACCATGTGAACAGTTTCAAGGTGCTTCCCACTAAGGGTGGTGTGAAGAAGTTTGGTGATTTTAATTGACATTTCGTCCTGTAAGTGAAATCATTCTATGTGAAAAACCTAGAAGCACTGGGAACTGTTTCATCCTTGTTGAGAGT
The DNA here is from genome assembly GCA_004794785.1 of Opisthorchis felineus. Classification (NCBI taxonomy): domain Eukaryota; kingdom Metazoa; phylum Platyhelminthes; class Trematoda; order Opisthorchiida; family Opisthorchiidae; genus Opisthorchis; species Opisthorchis felineus. The sequence goes on from SJOL01005223.1 coordinate 179,825, forward strand.
CATCAGCAGTACGCACCTCATGAAACTCCAGGGAGTTTTAAACCCGCGACCTCCTGACTTGTGGTTTGATTGGCTGGTCGACCCCACAATTATATTTAATATTCGATGGACAGTGGTAGTTGCTGCTGAGTTTTTTATTGGATTTTTTGAGCTGGAGGAGATCGCTGACCACACAATTACTTCCGATTTTTGGGGGCAGAATGCCACAGACTGAATCCTCTCATACTCGTAATCATTTCAGCTTTCGTTTCCTCATGTTCGGTCGTTAATTTATCTGCGGGTTTTGCACACTACAGGTAGCGTGTACTTCCCAGATCAATAACCATTTGAACAAACCGTTATCTCTACTAAACATTTCGTTTTCGACTGCGACTTATTGGTATGGACTCACTCTATTGTATTTCGTTTCAGTATGGGTTGTTCAGTGGCTAAACTTCTCGATCGACTCTAATTGTTTGGTGTTTCAGGCCTCATGTGTGTCTAGAACTATTATGGCCATAAGAGCATCCTCTCACCGAGCTCAAACATTAATAAGCGATTTTGTACTATTATTGCTTTTGATTACCCCATTTTTTCAAGCATTTCAGTAAAACCGACGTGTTCCCTCACTCTTCCGTTTCAGATTACCTGGTTGCTGCCGATCAAGTCTACAACTTTTTCTATCCTACTGATCCCTGCGGGTTCCGTGTGGAACCACTTTTGCATCCCCGTTTTGAACAGATTGCTCCAGTACAAACACCTCAGTACGCGCACTACCCGCTGGGCGATGGTCAACCGATCAGCCTAGTCGAGACGTTAGTTCGGCAGTCGAGGTTATTTGCTCCGCTTGATTCCGACGCTGACGGTAACGCTACAAGCACCATCGCCATTGAGACGGAACGTAGTTGGGAAAAGGCAACAATGATTGCGTTTGAAGCGTTGAAAGAAGGTTAGTTGTACTCCCCGCCCCGTGAAGCAATCCCTCTCATTGTCGGGACATCCTCGATTATCACTCTACATCTTCTTTTTAGTTCGCCAACAATGGTGGGGTCAGCAGAGATTGGATTACAGTCTGCACTGTCCCCAGGCCGTTCAAAGTCTTCTGGCTCGAGCACGGCCACCGATTTTTCACGCCAGCTACTGGGAGTCCAAAGATGTTGTTGCATTCATATTACGACAAGTGAGTCTGTTTTCCAACTCGTCTGCCTGTATGCCTCACTTTCAATCAGTTCCCATGAGAAGTATATCCCCCTGATAACTTCTCTCAAAGAGGATTCACCTTTTTGAGAGGAGGTGTTTCGCAGAAATGTTGGGAATCGATGCAGCGCGGCCGTACAATGGTCTCCTGTGGAAGGACACGTTGGGAGAACAAAAACCCCATCGATACTGTGTTTTGTCTATGGAGGGGACATGTACAATAGCAGTCTCTCATATGTCTTCTGTTTAGTTGATAAAATTTCGATTACCCGCTTTGGACGGTGCAATGCATGTCGGAGTTTTCATGCAGGGGTAAATGTAGATGCATTTTACACTTGTGGCGCCCCCTTCTAATCCACTGTCTCCTCTCATTGTTTATGCAACCACACAATAGGTCCTCGGAACGCTTGGATTGTGTCTCCCCGAGACCTCCTACTCGTTGGAATTAGAAGATGAGATTCCGCTGACCAATGTAGCTGCTCACTTGTCATCTGCCCAAGTGCAGCTAAGCAGACACCAGTCCGCAGCTGAGACGGACGTTTCGGTGATGAGCAATTGGTGGAACCATCACTTTGGTACGAGGTCAGGCGACACAGACACTATTGGACCTCGTTCCAAAGTAAAACGGCTGAGAGGATCAGAAACGACAAAGGTAAGCATCATCTTTGGATCAGTTTTTCCAGGTTTTCCCGGTTGCTGTCAAGGTAACTATGGTTTGATGCGATTTTCATAGCTAGTTTTTGAAAGCTGCCTTCGTGTTTCTAGTCGTATTCGTCCCTCTTTGATATATTTTGAAGACCCATTTTGGAAACAAAGTGTCTGGAGTTTCGTTTTTGAAAGCATAATTTTACGAACAAGTTCACTCTATATGAAAGTCAGGTCATTTCCGATGCCTCAGGGTAACTCCCGTAATTGCCCCTCTACGAAGCTAAGACGAAGTGCGATTGTCCCATCATTTTTCAAACCCTCAACTGTCGGTATGCAGCTTTAGTCTATTGTTTCGCCATACATCAGCGATTACTGGGGTAACTCCAAACACACCAAAGATGATCATTAATTTCTTGTGCACAATGCTCTGGTGTTTCATGCTCTGACTAGTTGATGTCAACTCTAGTGGTATGCAACGTTGTCTGGTGTCCTTTTTCATCTTGATGTATTTTAAGCCCTCTTGGTTGACGATCTTGGTGGTTTCGGATGGATGGTCGTCATGTGGCTTGTTAGTATAAATCCCGGAAACAATGCACACACACTAGTGTTGCGCAGCAACATGGAAATGAGTTCACTGTCATTCCGCTAGTGGTTTAGATTTGCAGTCCACATGACCCTTCTTGACCTGGACTATCGCCAACTGGTGTGTCTTAGTGTTTACGGTACATTTCAATGACGTAACAATGACACATCTGCGTTTATGTCGTGAATCCCGGAACCCGGATACCACGTCCGGCCTTTCTGTCCTAATCGAGTGTCCAGCTCTAGCTCTCCGTCATCATTCGTGGGTCTTCTGACCAATTAACGCGTGCCCACTATATATCGTTCCCGATTCGCCGTACGGTTACCCAACCCATATGAACTGTTGTTATTCCGGTCGGTCGGCTTCAGGAAGCAAGCACCATGGCCGTCCATTTACTCGCGCGGTGAATGTGAAATTTACCCTCCAGATTTAGCTTCTCGGCTTCCTTGGATGTCTATTTGATTTGCGCTAATCGGCTGACGCGTTTTTCGTCGTCACCGGTTGTGGTATCGTGGCTGATGTTGCAGGTAATGCAATCCCTTCATCATGTCACATAAATGACCGTGAGGTCGGGTGAATTTGGCAGTATCGCTAAGTTTTTGCTTCCTTGGACAAAATCCACCGACGAAGTTCACAAATTTATTGATCCGTTTATTCATACCTCGCACACAAGCCTTCCTGGTGTGCACCATTATGTGGATATTTGATCAGTTGAGTCTATGAATCCCGTGCTGATCTTGATATGTGTTGAGAAGGGGTTGTGGTACATTCTTCGTCAGTTTTCACAGCAGGTTACTCTTCTTACCTGCTAAGTTACGAGAAGAGTACCAATATCGGTCGTCTGGTAAACCTCAACCATCCAGGCTGATAGCGATTTACCAAGTCCCTTTCCTTATCACTGATAACATAATCCACGAATGTGTTCTTGCAAACTCCAGGCTCAATTTTTGGTGTGTTCACTGCTTTTTTCGCCATGTATAATTCTCTTTCTCATCACTCATTTTCCTTTCTGTAGCATACTTGCATTCCAGCCAATCTGGTGAGCCTCACTAATCCAAGCTCTGTGTTGCTCATTTCGTGTGTTTTTATATGTTGTCGTGGTTTTGTTGTCTGCCTGGGTTCTTGGCGTACGTGCACACGCGTGACAGTGTTGACTGTCATGGGTTTCCAATTTTCCTTGACATATTACAGTACTCTCTTCTCCCACATACGCGTTTGCACTGGGTCTATCACACTTCGAGGACCCTCCGTAAACAGTTTGCATGACTGCCGCCTCTCATCTAAGAACGAGCTTCAGATCGTATTCATTAACTCGGGTTGACAGCTGCGTCCAACAGGAGCAGTTCACTGGAATTTTAGAATGGCTGTGTCAAAATTTCTTGTGAATTTCAGTATGCGCAGGGATCAACGAACTAATCGTCGTGTTACGAGTGTCAAGTAAACCGCATTGTAATGATAACGAAAGTTACATGATTCTGGAACTTTACTCTGTAATTAGTTGTGACACAGGTTCTGTTCATTCCCGGATGCGAGCCTTTGGATCTCTGTCACTGGGCTACACAAGCTGGATTCTTGTAGTCCATAGGCCAGTTGGTTGTTGTCCATGAACCCCTCGGCACACTTTGGTAAGTTTTGCTTCTGGGACGACCTTTTTCTTCTTTCGCATAAGATGATGCAATTACCGTCGAAGATAGTGCCGCTGCACGACGACCGTTCTGTGTGCAACGTGTATGCAACCAGCTTAACACCGTAAATTCCTCCCTACGCTTTGTAGGGTGTGTCCGTGCAAAGCAATTCACACATCGGCAACACGCCCAATTCAGTAATCTTGCGGTCGTATAAATCCGCCGTATTCTAGACCGTCCCCACCCTTACAAGCGAAAGTCAACTTTGGCACCATAAAGCCACCTGCGTCGTTTCAGCTGTGCTAAGAATAAATGACGCAGTGGTCAGCTTAATGAATATTGCACCACCCTCTCTAACCCGATAGAAAGTACTTGATGATTAGTTGCTATGCCCTGTCTGCATATCTAACTTGTAATTTCCTTGGGTTGGCTACAATGATCCAGCAATTGAGCCCAGTCACCAATCAGAGTTCGGCTGAGTGCTTATCAGTTGCGTTGACCTATCGGGTTATTAGGGGAATCAAACGTATTTCAAGTCGAGATCTATCGGTTTCATCGCCGAACCCCTTGAGTGTCCTTGTTCGAAGATATCCTTATCTCTTTGCGATATGATGAGAAAACTAGTGTTCACTGTCGAATGTGCAAAAGATTCAGACGAATTTCGCTTATTCGAGCAACTGTAATGGTATGCAAGCACCTTGGAATATGTTCGGTTCAGTAACGTTGCTTCCCACAGACGACGGTACCAGTGACTTCAAAGATTCCACTTACAGTGGCAACGCTTCTTATTCGAACGGCAACCTAATACTATGCTACTTACCAGCTTGTAACACCTGTTAGCAAATTACTGCTGCAAACGTCCCGGAACTTGGTTGTATGTGTGGTGAAGTTTCAGGTTTTCCACCAACGTTTGCTGGACCAATGCACTTAATCCTAATACAGCCGTTCTGTGGAATGAATACCTATAGTTCTAAACAAACACAAGTACTTTATTCTGCCCAACGCCTTTGGTGCGTAACTTCCCCACACACAAAGTGCGCATATGCTCTGTGCACAAGATCAGCGCCCATTTGCCCCATTCGAACTATGTAGTCGCCTAATCTGTCATTTTCAACATGCATTGCCGTCGTCAGCTGATGACTATACATGCGTCACACCATACTCATCTCACCGTCTCGCACGATGTCTTATTTATCATCCTTGTCAGTCCAAACTTTTGTAGATCTATCTGGGTAGTTGGGAGCGCGATTAACCACTGTCCCGTGTAGTTAATTTACTTCCATCCCGCTCTTGTATCCTGCTGCTGTTGCTTCTACTGGCATTTGCTTTTTGCTCTTTGTGTGTCACTAATGACCCATAGAAGGCGTTTTCGTGACCTATTCACACATGCTCTCTCCCCTTTTTTGCACGGATATTTTGACCCTGATTATCGTGGTCTCCATCATTGGTTCTTCCGCATTGCAGTAGACAGGAACGTCCCAGCGAAACCGTCTTCAGATCATCATCATGGCTATCACTAACAGCAACACTGAAACGAAGCACTGGTAGTTTACTGCTATACAACCATGTCTATTTACTTGAATAAAGTCTTATACCGGAACGCAGATAGAAGTGGGGCAGCGATGGGACTTACGGTTGACCCACGACAGCCACCCGAGGTGCCTACACTTCCAACGCTTAGTCAGACAATCTGCATAGAAATTGAGCGTGAACGCCACCGACGCCGGTTAACCACCACCTCTTTCAGTGCCTCCAGTCAAACACAGAGAGGGTCGCGTGGATCTCATCCTAGAAGGTTAGCAGCACCACCAGCACTCAAACTTTTCGTAACTTCCTTCATTCCTTTTTGCCTTGACTTATTCTATTCGCCTGTAGGTTTCTGCCATTCAAACTTGGGCGCGTAAAACAGGGTTGTTCTCGGCAGGCGGTAACTCGATAGACGTAACATGACCTACAATGCTAAAAGCATATTCCTTTAGTGACGTACCTTGTACCTTATAACGAACCACTTCCTGATCACGTCATTGCGAATTCGCTGGTTCCATCTACAGTTCTGAGAAGTCGTTGATGAAAGACCTGAAGATTCCACACACCCTCTAACTGCAATGGCTAAGTCTCTCAGCCTACAGCAACACATCCCGCGCTGTATTCTGATACACGCGTAGCTTCAGACCCAGCGATGTGCCCTTTTGATGCCATGTCCGGCTCAAATTGAAAAACGGAATTCTGGCATGTGAGGTTTGTTTGTTGACTTCGTATGCCACACTACTCTCAGAGCTAATGCAACTTCCGTAATACGTATGGTGTCTCACTTTCAGTGTCTCCTTAAATTGTTAGACGCATGTCCAAAAACTACGTCCCACAGCATGGCCTTGTGGACGTGAGGCACATGGCAAATGACTGGATGACCTTGGTCAGGCTTTCGAAGTACGCCTGCACTCCCTCCTCTTTTCCGAAAATGAGAACAACGTCGTCTGCATACTCCCGGTCGATAAGGCTGTCACTCAGGGAGATCTGTAAACGTAGGTGCCTCAGAACGAGCAACACTCAGTAATTGACCCACATCAGTAGCTGATAGCGATTTGGTCCGTCTGCGTTGGGGATTGGCCCGCATGCGGGAGGGGGAACCCTCTGCGCGAGCGGCTTCAGTTGTTTCGGAAGTTGGTGTTGTGCAGAAACTGTGTCAACACAACTGCAGCGGGCCTTCGCCGGGACTCTCGGTTCCAGTCCAAGAAAACCACTCCTTGGAGCCTCAGCGATGCTAAGTCTATCTGCGTTCACACTAATACCATTAATATATCAGCACGTTAATATCTGAGCTCTTAGCCCACCGCAATTAGAACACCTAAAGCGTTTCTGGACTACATTTTGTTGGGCGTAAGCGGATACAATGAAGAGGCACCGATTATCGGCGCGTTTTTGAGATTCTCGCGTAGACGTTGCTGAACTGGCTTCACAGAGGCGACCATCAAGAGTCAACCATTCAAGCGGAAATTCTTCAGCTCGATGGCTTAGAACATTACCAACTTCAGCAGAACCAGCCACGGTAGCACCTGGTTCGTTAGAGATCCGCAACCGGAAGCGAGAAGAAACCGCTGTGGAGGTCAGTTCAACAAACTTACGTGAGTCTTGAATGCTCATTCGAGAGATACAGCTCACATCAGTAGAAAGTGAATTCAGCGCACAAGTAACGGAATCCTGTTTTCCAGCTTGTTTCAGAGTGATTTCTGAAGACCGCCGTATGGAGTTGTTATCGGGGTTCGACTATTGATTTCGAACTACGTACGGTCTCGGTGGCCGAGTTAGGCGTAGACATTCCAGCTGATCGCACTGCCCAATGGACTTAATTGTCAGTTCTTAAGAATAGAACCTCGAAGATGTTAGTAGCTGCGGGGAAAAAGAATGAGTGTGGGAGAGCAAGAACGTGGGTGCCACCAGTAGCCTCTTTCCGCTTAACCGCCCTACTGTGTGCAGCAGGTAAGGCTGGTGAAACCGTCAGGAATGGTTCTATTCACATGATCAGTCGGTGAATTCTCAGCACCGGGGTTTAATTAGTAGGACAAAAATCGTTTTCATTCTGTCTCCTCGTTGTCAGGTTTTTACCCATCTTGAGTGTCACAGTGGTTGTCATACCAACTTCTTGTTTGAACCTGGCTATTCCGCATTTGTAATTCGACTTCACGGTACTTAAAAGGAACGCACCAACCTGATTTTATCAGTGTCAGCCGCCTCAATGCGTCCACGATGTGTCGCCCAGTTGGGTTATGGTCACGTCGTTGTTTGGCGGTTCAGAGGTTCAGGGCAGTTGTTCGGAAGAACGTTTGGCTATACGTAATCTGGTTGCAGGTGTGTCATTAGCATCGTCAGGTTATGAATACCCAGCAACCTATCGGTCAAACGTGCACTTGAAGATTCTTACTTTTGACCTCGAGTGATCTATGACTTTGTTCTCCGTAACGATCTCATTAACTGTGCTGGAAGTTGCAACCGTAGATGCAGTAGCACAACTCGAGATTGCTCGGTACGTACGGCTCGAACTTATTGGCAGGAAGGTCCGTGGTTCGAACCCAACCATGGCATCTCGATTGCTTCTGTCTGGGTTTAGGCAACCTTGCAGTACCTTAGCCGTCGTGCCTCCTTCGGGTGGCATGGCAGCATGGCTAGGCACCGAACGGGTGTCACAGCTGAACGATTCGATTCGATCCGGTATCAGACGTAACTCATACCTATTGCGGCTGACCGTCAGAGTTAAAATCAAAGAGAAATCCCGGATTATCCCCTGCTGCGGTAAATGTAACTTTCCTCAGCCTCCTGTTTGCCAAAATTTTCGCACTTCGTTGCTTTTCTTTTAGAGGCTTTGTAGTCAGCAAGACCTTGTTATTATCACAGTATGATGTTGACCGTCGATTTTCCTCTGAGCAATTTTGTTGCGAGCGTTTCATCAGTTGTCGAGCTGATATCGTCAACGCGTTGTGAGTGAAGGCGAATGGGTGCTTTGTGTCCATGGCTCATTAGGCGAGTGCTGCTATTGATCTGTTTGTTGATCTCTCTCTTGATTCGCTAATGCCCAGGTGGCCTTGAGCCTTAACCCCATCGAGTCCCTTACCGCGATTGTTGTTCGTCTGCCTCCACAGCGAGCCTGTTTTTGTTCCATTGATCTGGTGGCCGGTTCTAACTGTATTACCACTGAGGTGGAGTGCAGCAGCAATTTTAGTGAAAGCGGCACTTTTACCTGACAACAAACTGGCGCTGAAGACCAAGGGAATTGCTATTGTGGTATTTCCTCATAGGAGCCGAACTCCTCAACTCGGGGAGCAGAAAATTTCCCCAGTTTGTTTTCCGAGAGATGTTTCTCCATGGAGTAATTGCAGCAGAAAACGTTCCGTACTGCAAAAACTGCCTTGATGGAGAAGTACCCTTACTCATATAATTTGAGCGAGGTGTTTGTCACTGCGGTATTCATTCCTCATCAGAAGTGTATCACAGAGGATCACGATATCCTTCCCCGTCGACTACGGTCTAGTGTAAAATAGCCTTCCTCTTCCCGAAAAAATGCTACCCTTTAAAGTCCTTTTCCCAGGGCTTCGTTTAGTTGTGCAGATTACAGTACACCAGAGTGCCTATAATATAGTCACGTAGGAAAGCATGCGCTTTCATCGCGTCTTAAATCTATCGATTTGAAAGGAGGTGACCTGCTCGCTGTCAGGCCTTAGGTTACAGTCACTGACGGTTGTTCTGGGATCGGTTATTTCAAAAGATGTCCTATACGACTGCTACTGATGAACGATGGTTGCTCCGCACAGCTCCGGGCCCAGTGGTGATACAAAAGATGAGGCAACATGAATGCAAAATCACAAAGTATCATTCACATATGATACGCCGATCTAGCATTAACATGATGAAGTCAGTAGTCAGTTTTTATAGCACTGTGATGTATTTTTGTGTATATTTTAAGGAACCTCTCCGATAGAGCTGGTTTAAAGAAGCTCTGTGATTTCCGGTCATGCAGTAATCTCCTGAGAAACGGATACCATTGGGAAACGAACTTTTTTGTCGTCTCTTGCAGATCTTTTCGAGGATTTTATCCCACTTGACTTTTTTTATTGAACACAACGCGCGTTTTTCTTTTGAGCGCTGCTTCTTTCGTGTGTACTCTTCCAGCTCGGCCATGTTCCTACCGTCTATAGTGCCTTTTTCTTGAACCATGGAATTCATTGATCAACTTGTTACTACATTCCCAATCTGACATTCACCTTCTTCATCCTTCTTTCACAGTCATCTGTGGATAGTGATCAATTTGATACTCCACTAACCCAACACACCAGGGTGCGTGCGTATCATTTAGGACTTATTTGTTAGGCTTATCTAACTTCTCAGTTCCGACTGTTTCTCGGTGCAACTTTCAGTGACTGTATTTTAACGATTATTTTCTAGCCAACTCACCAGTTGTTCAGGTAGTTCCGTTCGCCACTGTTGGCTGAATTTGTAGTTTTCCCGTTCACCGGTGCATCGCAGGGGAATTTCGCCTCTTTAGTTTCCATTCTTTAACACCCGAGCCGTCTTGTCTGGTCCATCAGGGTTTTCTTATATTCCAGTAGGTTTGTAAAACTGCTTGTGAGTGAATGCTTTTTCTTTATTTTTTCACTCCCAAAGCTTAGTAACGGCTTACAACAAGTCCGTCATCTAGCCAATGCGGGTCTCTCGGCTCTTCGGCTTCGTGTCGGACTTTTATTTGATAATATAATATATTTCCATGACAGGTGCTCGTTTGTTTGTTTCACACATTCATCGGATAATATCGTGTAACAATAAGGTGCTGCCTCTAGCTCAGTAGCTGTGAGACTAAAATTTACTTTAGTCTTGACATCGCTCGGACCTGACCGGTTCCGTTACGAAGGCTACATGTAGTTACTGACCTATTAGCAAACTGGCTGATGCTAATTTCCAACTTCTTTCTTCATCCGCTTCCAATCCTTCGCTTACAACCCGGCACTCCCTTTTCTTCAACATATAAGTTGCCAACCTCAACCTGACTACGCATTTATCCGTTTTGTCTCTCTTATCCATATCGTCGCCTCTATATCCGTGCTGAGGATAGTCACCCGTCGCTGATATTGCCATTTCCAAAGGGAAGTGTTGTTGTGACACGGTAGAAGCCTTTTTCAGCCGTATGAGACTTCTCTGTTCACGTTTATCTTTGTGTCCTACCTCTTCCTCTTTCGAGAGTGTAAAGTCCAATCACCGCGCAAATGATGTCGTCGTCTTGGAAGGTCAACCGCAAGTAATAACTGCCCGGTTTATGTTTGGACTCTTGGATCTTCTCTCAATGTCGAACGAGAAAGTGAGTTGGTTCACTCTTTGGTATTTAGTCCAACTTGTCCACCTGATTTTGGCACTACAAAATGTATCATCTCTCTGGTAAACAAAATTGGTCCGCCTGTGAAATCTAGTCAAAGATTATCTCGTGAAACCGGCTGAAAATATTTGCCTTAGTTGGGCGTTTTCCATAGAGGGGGTTGTCTCTATGGTTCCTTATCTTCTTCGTTTATTACAAGAGTAGTGTGTGCTTGTAATGTCCTTATAAAAGTGCCCGTAACCATTATAGATTGCGTATTGGACGAATTCCACTGCAACATTTCTATAACCGACTAAACAAAACGCAAAGAAGATAGGGAGAAAAGTACTTGGACAACAAATGGCACGCAAACCATGGGATAATGAGATGTGAGAGATTATGCTAGGTATGTTCGTTTGCCCCTATTGTCCAGAATCACTGACCACTTTTCGCACAATCGGAACAAGTTCCAAGCAGTGAAAGACAACAGAATGCACGTTTGCCTCCGTGTTAACTTTTGGTTTTATTGACGTCATCTCGATCACCAAATTCGGTTTGCTCCACAGTAAATTCCTCATGCAAGCCTATTTTGTAGCAGTGTTCAGGGTTGCGTGTGTTCATGCCAACTCCCGTCGAATGGCACTGTGTAGATGTTTAAAAAAGTTATGCTGAAGTTCAGTGCAGCTATGAGTATTCCATTCTTATGACACATGATAGGACCGATGCCCAGCTTGTGCACGCTGTGTACAATATTGATGACCAATCAGTGTCGCTTTTGTGAACTGCTGTGCTTCGAGCCTGCCCACCTGATTGCCAAGTGCCACCTGATGACAAGTGCAGTGGTGATCTGAGGGCTGTTCAGTACGGCATTCGAACTCTAGCACTATTACCTTACTCTCCTCTCGGCTCCATAGCCTCTGAATGTACTTTTTTGAAGTGATGAGTTTGGGGAAACTATTTGCCTTCTCCCTACTCTTTCCTTTGAACATACCCCCCAAAAGACCTGTTCTCAATAGTTTTGCTTCATTTTGTTGGGATTGTGCCTACCCAAGCGAACACTTTACAAGCCACCAGATAGGCTGACCACTCAGAAGAGCATCCACTTTGAACGGACAACCAAATCTGGTATTTTCAGAGGGAAAGTGACTGACAAATTCCTTTGGGGAATTCGCGAACAAGTTCTTTGGAACCGAATTTGCACATAGCTTGTTCGCCAGTATTTGAATATGGAATATGGACCAATATCCTGCTTAGGCAACCAGGCTAACTACTTGTGGCTGAGAAACGACGATTCTAGTTAAACAAACTGCGGACGTTTAATCTTGCGGGTTTTTAGTTTTTAGTGAAGGATTTGGTCCAAAAACAGCTGTATTTTATTGCTAAAGTATTATCCTGAGTCGTCTGTTGCACATAATGTCGGCTTTAAAAAATACCGTTGAACGAATGATTGTGTAACAACTCGTCGTAGCCAATCTGTCGACGAATTTATCGCCGAACGATTCAACACGTATTAGTCACCATCAGGTGCGTAATATATACTAAAGTGTATAATAACGAACGAACTGTTTGAACCGACGGACTCCATAACATACATCTAATGGCTGCTCACACATCAAGTCTAGCCCGCCTTTAAAAAATTAACGAGGTGGAACGCTAAAAGTTACAGTTACGGAAAGCAGCAAACATAAGATCTCTCAGAGATATGGAATAAAGACAACTGGCACTGGAACACGTCATATTTCTTATTCGCATTTGAACCAGCTTCAGTTATTTTTTGATACAGCACTATTTGTAAAGATGATGAACCCTCAACAACAGCGACGCACAATGCCAGATGAATTGTACTTTTTCTCGGATGGCATCGTATAACGATGTCGAATCAGTTCATTCCAAGTTTATCTTATCGCACAATGCATGCTGTCGTCCTAACTGATTACTCGCTTACTAGACGACGGAAACTAGACTTGCGCGTCCAAAAAAATATTCCAACTCAAGCATCAGCCATAATCTGGTAGGGCTGGCGGATTGAATTCGGGTATTCCCCTCTCCCGTTCTCTCTGTCTGTCATTTCCCACCGTGTTTTCTTGATCCATTCACTACCCAATATCAGTAGCTCCTCCAGTTTGATGCGTTGACCCGAATTTCTTCGTTCACACCCTGTTCCCACAAACAGTAGTACCTTCTGCTTTCCTGTCTCCCGCGTATCGGTTTGATTTCATACGGTTACCCTCACGTAATTCGAAATTTGCTCAAAGTCCTTTAATTATTCGGACTAATGTCGGTAGGTCGCTGAACGAAATGTTATGAACTTACGCGTGTTCATTTAGTCCCTCCAGATTGTCGTTTGTTCCGTGTGCTTGTCATATGTTTGGTTGTGTATTTCAATTTCTTTCACGCAGAAGCACTTTGCGCCTGCGTGCGCCTGCGCCTGTACCAAGCTGTCTGATATAGCAGGTTCGCAAAAGTCCTTCAGTGGAGTGGTCAAATCAACTAATCGGACAAATGAAGGTTTAAATCCCTGTAAGAACCTGCAAAACACTGACGTATATGACAACAGTGAACGGTGTGTGCGCAGTTTAGGGTGCATATCATATCTGCTTGACTCAAGTTGGTTGCATACCTGAAACAACAACTACTCCTTCCTCCGCCCCTATCCGTTGTCAGATCTCTATCCAAACCCGTTCGTACGGCGGATCCTGGACGTCCCTCGGTACAGAGGTCACAGACTCCTCTGGTCGAATTCGGTTCCGCGTGCCCGATCAGCGCCTATTCGGCATCGGTCTACATCCCATTCTTCTCACTCCGGAATCCGATCCCGACCATCCTGTACACCTGACTTTGGCCGTGCTGCCTCCAAAAACGGAAGCCGTTGTTTTCAGCGTAGACGGCAGCTTTGCGGCGAGTATTTCAATCATGGGAAAAGTACGTTTTCTGTCTGTCTCCTTCAGTTTCTGAAGGAAGCTGAGGGAGTTAATAAGCCCCTTTTGGCAATGTGCAATGAACAGCAGTGCGAGTTTAATGTGATTAAATTTCGCAAGATCACAACACATTATAAACGCCTGAGTAGTGCTCGAGGTCCATGGCCTAACATTAATAAAACGTGGGCACAATGAATCCGGTAAATGGTGATAAAAACCAACCCAGTGGTAACTGAATCCCGTGTCCGTAAGTTCGAAATGTGACGCACTGTTTTGTTCCGGTTGTCTGGCGTCCTTTGTTTTTGGTTGCTTGGTGACATGACTATAATATATTACGTTGTGAAGCCCTGGGTAAACTCAGAGACGTCGTTGTAGCGTACACGGAAACTCTCCTGTGCGGCATACGGTTCAAAAATTAACCCCAAGTATCAACAGGGCAAGAACGATCATTTGTGTCTCACAGAAGGCTTACCTGAATTTCAGCTGAATCTCGCGTTTAGGCTATTCCTCAATTGACTGTTCTACACAAAGGCCGCCTCGTGTTTCAGTTGCTAAGACTATCATAGACGATAGATTAAGCTGGGATTCATGTGAGGCTCTCGTGAAAACCGAACCGGTATACAAATTGGTGTATTTGTCGAATTTCCTGCAATTTGAGTTCAAGTAGAACATAAGGTTGACGGAAACTCGGGGATCGCGCCCACTTGATGAGCCCAAGAAGGGCGAAACCAGTTGTGGGCTGTGGATGAGTTTTCAGCCGCCTTATGAGTAGTTTCCTTCCTGAGCCTATTCTGTTATTTGTCGGGATTCTAATGTTTGTTTATTCTCCCATCGGAAACTCCACTTGATGTGCAGAAATAACGGGTGGCGTTGTTGCCTGTTGTCTTAGTGCGTATCGCACCTGAAGAAGATCGATGTCGCGTCGATACTGATCCGCTTCCCTACCTGGTTCTGTTGTAACACCTGATGATTACCCCAAACACTAATTACGTGCACTGAATTCATCCTGGGAGGGGGAGTATTCGAATCCGTTGGTGGACTGGATATCGTACCTCGTTGACTGGAAGTGGCGACCTAGGTTGACGAGAGTGAAACAGAGCCGGTCTCGTTCGATGGGGCTTTCCAGGGGTATTGCAGAGGTTATTAGTATTTAATTACTATTTGGTTGCAAGCAGTTGAATGAATATTTCGGCATTGGACACCATGAAATTCGTCTACCTTCGAATGATCACCTGGTCCTGCAAAATTGCCATGCTGCCAAATTAAGAAAATGTGACTACAACAAACCACCAATGATATTTAACCTTCTAGGTGTATTCTGAATGACACACCGCCGCAACTCTAATTATATGCTAATCATGTGGCAATTTGCTTTAATAGCAGCCTTCTTTCTGATGTAGCTTCATTTTGATCCGGTTTTACAGGATCCAAAGATACGTCCGGGTTCGATTGATGTTGCGCGACACTGGCAAGGTCTTGGTTACCTTCTCATCTATCTGTCTGCTCGTCCAGACATGCAACAACGTCGTGTCACCAGTTGGCTGATGAGTCACAATTTTCCTCAGGGGATCTCTCTTTTTGTCGAGGGAATTTCAACCGACCCACTGCGGCAGAAAGCTCAGCTATTGAAAACAGTTTGTGACCACGTACGTTTCTTCTCATCTTAGTTCGGCTTCTCATTTTTCGCTATTCCATTCTTTGCATATCGATTTTATTCCCACTAGTTCAGGCCTTTACTGTGTTCGTGTTTGGTTCTGCAAGTGCTATAATTCCGTGAAGTTCCATGGAACAAAATTGGACTACATCAGAATTTCTAATGTCGCATTCAGAGCAAAAACCTTACAGTATAACCTAGCTATTTATGGACTTCGGTTGCTTCACTCTTTATACATTCACCCTCACTCCAAAACAAGCAATGCTGCCGAGAAAGTGCCATTCTTAGTGCTTTGGATTTTCAACCATGCCAACCCTCCTTACAGTAATCCAGCAGGAAAAACCTTCTGACTGTCTTTCGTTTATAGAGTAATGATCCTTAGCAGGTGGCGTGTATTTACTGACAGACGTTTTTTTATTTGTCGACAAGTTTCTCATCCTGTTTCCCTGATTCCGTTGAGCCGCAAGCTAAGGTAAGCTAAGTAGCTACTCTTTAACCCTAGAGGCAATCTTCGTTTCGTTCCACGCTATACTGTATAATGGGATCTATCTAGTGAACAATTATGACTCCCAAATTTTGTCAACAAAAAGCGCACTTGGAAGCATGCTTAAATTGTCACAAGGAAATGCCAGTGACAGGTGAAACTCTAGGATATAACATTGAAAGCATGGATCGTCCTCTTCTCTCCCACGGATTGAAACGACCGCTTTTCAGTGAAAACAAAGAGAACTAATATTGCAACTGTTGAAGGAGAACTTGGAGGTAACCATCCTGACATTGATTCATCATAAAATGCAATTTCATTTCGTACTAATGGATTTAGCATCTTTCCCCTCCCAATAAGCTGTGCCTCCTAGACAAAAGCACTTTTTTTGGTTTTCGTGAGTAGTGTACCGTCATCCGCATCCAAATCACCTTCTAACTATCACACCTGTCGCTGCGCTTCACCACCGTGATACGTAAAGCATAGCAGCCTCTCTCGTAGTTGGCTAGCAACTCAGCGACCTGATGCAAATACATGGTGTGTCGATCCCATTACGGTAAGTGAACTGATAACTTATTGTGGTTAGATACGGTGATACGAGCAACAGGAAGGTGGGAGTGCAGATCCATGGACTGCAGAGCATCCTCGTCGTTGTCTCTTCACCATCACCTTCATCGTAATAAGGGCGTGATGGGGAATCCCGATGCAACGTTCAAGGATCCAAAGATGTCTGTACCTTTGAACCCCATTGAAATACGTTACCTGAACACTGATGAAACAACATTGTACGAAATTTCTAAGCGGGCTGCGTGCGACCACTTTGAAGATATCATTGCATAGATTTGAACTTGGGGTCGTCGAAGCCGGAGTCCACACTGTCAACCACTGAGCTATTCTGGCTGTTTTCCGATCAACCATTAACAGCACACTTCTCACTGAAAACAATGCCTTGTCCTATAGAATCTCTAGTCAAGAAGGACCATTTGCTCAGCTGAATAGTGGTGACCCTATATTCGAGTTGGCGTTTCATCCTCTATCCTCCCCGAATTCCTCGCAAGAAAACATTTTGGTTGGAACACAAAACTTGCTTTGCTAGAGGATGTGTTGAGCACATGTAGCACACATCTTATCCGCCTTTATCTGTTCCTCTGATGTTCGATTTAGGCCCAGTTAAAGATCCACTGTGCATACGGTTCTGGAAAAGACGTCAATCTATATCGGTCTCTCGGAGTCGCACCTCAGAACATTTTTGTTGTTGGTCGTGCTTCGCGGGGTCAAGCGCACTACTCTACGGTAAGTGTTAGTGCCCTCGCGCTGGTGTATCCTTGGACGTTCTTGCAATTAACTTTCTGCTTGATTCGTATTCCTTCCAAAGCCAATTGGTAAGGTACACATAGAACGGCAAAATATTCATTCCTTGCTGTAGATGACACTAGGAGCCAAACCAGTCGGTTGTCCAGAGGAACGGTAAACCATTGGTCGTTGTATAAATTAACGCCAGCACCATCTCCATAAATGTAAATGCAAATTCCACCAACACGGCTATAAGATATGGGTACATCAATTTGTATGGGTTTACTTTATAACAAAACATCATTTAAGTCCACCGTTCGGTCATGAACTAATCGGACTGCGTGAGCTCGTGTTCAGTTGAAAACCATTTTTTTAATTAGGCCGCTAGTCATAGCCTTTCTTCTACACGAGTATTTTTCTCTCTCTAAATGCCGAATGAAAATTTTACCGATGTTCTGAATGCAATCGTTCTCACTTTTGTTTGTTTAGCCCTTGACCTCTGGTTACACAGCTCATTTAGCCGCCCTGCTATCCGGCCACCCTGCATCCCGACAGGCTTCCAGCTGCATCAGCACTTCCCCACACTTCCTAACGTATGACCTATCCACCCCTGCCAGCACCGTTCGTACATGTTCAGCGCAACCAATCGTTCCTTCACGGTCTCCGTTGAATTCTGGGAAGCGTTTCTCATTCAGTTCCGGTGCAACCTAGCTTGCTTTGAGATCCCACATACACGCCGTGTACAGCTTGTGAAACTCCTCTTCCGTCGTTGTAAGCCTGAACGCTCCGCGCTAGAGCATTTCATTCCAATTTTATACCGAAAGATTCCATTCGATTCGCTATCCTGTCAGTTCTATTTTCAGGTATTGTCGTACCTGCGGTTATTTCACACACATATACACGTTCATTTACGTACATGTTCGGCTGAATCCAATCTCTACATACTCTCTCTTCCACCTGTCACGTCACATTCTCTCGCCATTCTTCGTGTAATTCCCACAAATCTCTGCGTCTGTCTCACCGCCCATATCACTAACGCAAATGACAGCCATGCTCACTTGTCTTCCACCTTTGAGCATTTGTGATGATTGGTTAGTGTTGTTCATTTTCTTTGCTCGATTCTATCTTCTGTGATTCATAATGTAATGACTTGCGTATGCATTTGTCTACAGATAGTCGTCGTCATTGTTACGGTCCAGCTGTCAGCCCCGCCATATTTCTGTCTGCGCGTCCAACGTCCCCGCTTCCCGTAGGCTAATATCATCTGACGAAAATACAGATGGCTGTGAAGTCTTGTCTCTCACCAGACTTGTGTCCTTCTACTTGCGTGCTTCTTGTTACGCTGCTCTTCGTTCAACTATGGTCCCCTTTTGCTTAGTATGCGACCCCTAAGAAGCCTTGAAGGCTTACCCATGCTTTTGACGGGAACGTCCTAGAAGCCATTTTATTGAACTCGAGTCAGGACCTGTCGATTAGAAAACCGAACTTTACTCTCTGTGTTATCTGGCAAAACATTTCATGAAGGCCTTATACATGTATTTAGGGCAAAATCTATCCGTACTGCAATCCCCCACCACTGCCACTGAAATCGATTGATCTAGTATGGACGAACCCCACGAGTGATGCCCAATAATTCCATTCATCTATTGAGTCTTTGAAAATAGTTTCCATATGCATGTTTACTGTTTTCATGGGTTCGTCTTGATCCTGCTTCTTGGATGCTGTCGAATTACCTTGAAATTTTATAAACCTCCCACAGCAACTCGAAATCCCCGTTCACTATGAACAACCCCAGGTGGATCGCAACACCCGCTTGTTGTGTTGCTGTAAATCCTGCTGGTTATCTGTTTTCCTCATTTCCACAACGCACTTTTCTGCTCCGCTAGGCTTGGCACGATGCCAACTGGTCATAAACAGTTTGGAGTTGTCGTGAGTGGGTCGAAATTTGCGCCTAGATATGCCGGTAGCTTTGCGTATATCCACGTGCCCTTGTTAGAGCCTTATCAGCAGGGTCGCCGTAATGCCATCAGTCCATGGACTAAATCGACAGGACCTCGCTATTCTTACCTAGCTAATTCTCGGGACCAGTGCCTTTCCTGATGCCTTAGTGAATGCTTTAAGCCAAAAGCTATACTTATTGGCACTTATGACACATCAAAACACTGTTTTGATGGGAAGACTGCAGTTTCAAAATAATTGGATTTATTGAGCTGAAACCGGCAGCTTCTCAAGCATATGCTCGGTTTAACGGTAAAGTCTAACATTCTATCTCAGAAAGGTGGTTATAATTTTGGCACCAAGGGGATTTCGAAGACCTTTGGGAATTTTTTAACAATTTTAGATAGGTCTCACGTAATAATACAATAACCCTTCAGCTTTAACATCGTTTCGGTGCCCAGCCGCCACGCAACATGAAGGAAGCACGAGGTCTGAGATACCTGCAGTTCGTCCAAGCCCAATAGGAGCAGTCGAGATGCCAGGGTTGATTTCGAACCACAGACGTTCCAGTCAGTAATTTCGCGCCTTAACCACTAAGCCATCTCGAGCTCCACATACGCGGTTTTTCAATGTTCTCACCCCTCAGGGGCGTTGTAGTGGGTAGATAAAGTTAATAGGCCACGAAAGCTCTTATAACTGCTCAACGTGGTTGGTTTGTTTGCTGAGAAAACCGTGGTACAACTGCCTGAGTGTAGCTGTGACTGAAGAGGTTTCCTTGAACTATTTTGCATTTTACCCTATTTATATTGCTCACCTACTGTTCAACACATTCAAAGTGTGCCGGAGTGGATCATGCAGGTCTGTTGGCCTTTCTATCAAACTGCGAATCCTTTAGCTTCCCCTTATGTTTATCACCAACTGTCATCGTATTTCGGAGAAGAAAGCTCAGCAAGATGAAACCGCTAAAGGATTTCTATCAAAGATATTATACAGCATTCTTTCTATCGCGCACAATCGACTCTTTCTTCCACTTTGGAAATATTCATTATGTTGCTGGGAAACAACTTACACGCATCCAACGCATGTGGAGTTGTCCGGCTCCGTGGATATGATCTAATTGGTGGGGTTCGTATTGGCGAATAGAAGTGCCGGATCTTTAACCGAATTAGATGGCACACAGTTTCTCCGGTAAACACCAAGCGGGCAGCGTTATATGTCCTTTTAAGTGCCGCACTCAAACGTCGCTTAATAATGAGTAAGACACCGTTACTGCTTGAAGACAGTTTAAGATGAACCGGTTTTCGCGAGATAATGAAAATCGCATCGGTTTTCCCCTTGGCTCAGACTGCTTCCCAATGAGTCTCAGCGGATATTCTTTTTGCCTTATGAGCGCAGCAAGTCTTTTGAAACACAAAGACAGTGCTGCTGAAGTCCTGCTCTCGATCTGTTTGACTAGCCACAGAGCTAGATTGTTATACGGGATTGAGATGTGGACAGTGTCCTGAAGTAGCAGTACCGAAGGTTTCTGGGTAAACCGTACATGCGTTGTGTAACATGGCTTTTTAGTGTCATGGATGTTTAACTAGCTTTCCTCATTGAAATAGTTTGTGATAGACCGCTCCATCTCCTGAATGACGTCAGTTTGCTGTTTATCTGGTGCGAATTGGGATGTATCCGATAGAATTTCGGGCATGTTGTCTATGCGGTTGATCAGAGCGGGTCGTCATCCTGTGTCACACGACAGCATAGGGAACTGATCATTTCACAGATGTGTTAGTCATTGAGCGAACATGGTCGACTATTAGGATGTTCCCTCTTACTGGTAAACACAATCTACGTGCACCTGCTTGCTGGGTCGCTCAATGTAGTTTCAAACACTTGTTCATACAGGATTTCGATCTCGGTCCACACTTTGATTGGTCTGAGTCTGTTTTGTTGAAGTTACTGCGTTTTCACATTCACAAAGTTCGTCCCCCACCTAATTGGTCGTTGTAGAAAAAATGGTCACGCCTATCCCATCTGAATGCCCCGGACATCAGCTGGTGGTCGATTCAGTTGCTACGTGGTTACTAATTACCCTTGCTGAACAGCCCATGCGCATACACATCACATTTACTTTTGAGCTCATTATGCAGGCCATATCGGTGCACGTGTACAGACCCATGCAGAACACATGTTTCAAGTGCTGCTTACTGTAATCGATGCCCACGCGGATTCACCAGGCGAACAGAGTGATGGCATCAAACTGTATATAAATTGTTCTCAGCTAGTTGACCTCATAAGAATGAAGCTTAGCAAGCAGGCATAAATACTGACGCACCTTCAAATGCTAAAGCTGAAGCCCCCGTCACAATAGCGCACTGCAAGCGTTATTCATTGGTTTCACGAGTTCCAAAAAATTCCGGCAACTGGATTAGTATCTTTTTTCTGTCCATATGTTGATGAGGTTGGAATACTATCTTGTGGTTATCATATCCTTGATAAGTTGTGAGTTGGAAAATGAAGTACGTCGCTCCGGTCATCAGGTTTTGGATTTCACCTTTTACTGGTGCCTCGGCCTCCATTTGAGTCATGGTGCTTAGCTTGACTAGGCTAAGCTGCAACGAAGCCTTATGCCATTTTCAGTTTGAGTAAGGACCCTCACGCTGCATATAAGTGGACAATTTCGGTGGCGGAAGAATGTCGGTTAATGATCTTTAAAGTCGCCTCTGACCGTAAGAGACTTCAGGATAGGATAATATAAGACAACATGAACGTTTCCTGCTAACCCTGTTTTGTTCCATGAATCTTTGTGAGATGCGCTCCTTACCTGATTGGAGTATTTCACGCAACGTCGGCTAGTGGGTTTGAATCCCACTCGGATTCTTGCAGATGCGGTAAAAAACCAACGGTAACCGGTGCTTGTACCGGTCGGAAACGGCTGCTCTAGAGGAGTGGAGGAGGAGTTTCGTTGTACTGCGCTTTTGTGAAAAAATCGTCAGCTGTCCGCCGCGCCTCGGTAACTTGACCCACGGCCTCACTAAACGTTTTCCGAATTTTGGCTACTTACAAAACATCAGTAGGCAGCAGGTAAAGCATTACTGAAAGGATGAATGCACGAAAAGGTCCGGAAGCTTTGACGTATGCCAAATGGTCTTCTTGGTCGGAGTGTTTTCTCGTAGGAACAATACCACACTTTTTAATGCACTGCTTTGTTGGGGCCGTGTGTTTTGTGGACTTTGTCTACGTAATGAAATTTCTTGCTTCGTCTGGGCATTCCGTATCCCGTCAATAGTCCCGTATTCTGTGACTGAGGCGTGCCAGTACAGCTCCGGAAACCTGTTTAGTAATTGTCAGACTTTAAGCCATCACTAGCGAGGCACATTCGTGTTGTCCAGCCTAGCCCAAATGAGAATTGACAAAACAGTGTAACTTAGGAGATGATGTGCTCTACAAAAGCGATCTTTTCTTTCGGGAAGTCCATGAATATTTGGGTACAATGCGTCGTTTCATCCTGTGCGTAAGCTTAATAGCATTCATCCCACGATATTGTAATCTTCCAACTAATGGTGTTGCAGCGCACTCACCGAGCCTCATTCTTGTGCTTCAGTTTGACCTTGAGAATATCTTCATAACGTTTGAACCACTATTCAAAGATTAGACCAGCATCAGGCTCTTAATGGAACTCCATGATGCTGTTGGCTAGCAGGTCGACGGAATTTACATCTGGAGCGGAATTTGGTGGTTGAGTTGTGAGTTACCGCGTCAAGACCTTCATCAGTTGTAATTGTGCCACTTCAAACTGATTTTGTTGTTGCATCAGAATCTTCTACAACGCTTTAGCAGTTATTGTCATGTTCTCGTGGATTCGGCGTCGCTAATCTGTTGTGTCTGAGTGCTGTCTCCGCTCTAGAGCCTTAGTGTTGGATAAAGACTCGCCAACAAGGAACACATCAGCTTTATTGCGAACAACCGAGTGCAAAAGTTACAAGGCTGTCTGATCGGCGTTTGGTGAACACTCATCATCGTCGACCATATTTCTGTGCATTGCCTGAACACTCGTCGGCCGTTGCTGAATTGATTGACTGCTTGAGCGTTTGATCGGAAGCGGGATTTTCTGGCCTGTATGCTTGCTGGCTTCCCTACTGTGATTTTGGTGGGGTTTGAGTATCTCAGTAGGTTTCGGGCATTCTGGGATTATTTCCAGGAATCTTACCTTCCTGACAGCTTTATACTACAACATCGTTGAAAACCAATTTTCGTGTGAATACTGCCAACACTTCCCCATATCGAGCTTTTGGTTCTTCGGAAATCCCAACTATGGTGAGTGTATTTCTTCTGATCGCTGACTATCCCTTTGGTCAGCTGCTAGTGTAGGTCCTGTGGACTTGTGATCGCTGTAACCATCAATGAATTTTTTCGAAAAATCGTCACTAACATACCTCTCCCAACCAGATCAAGTCCAGAACATTTCATCTGCCAAAGCAAAAATTCCCACATGGGACAACAGTGTCCATGAGGCTAATGGAAAGACATTCTAGAGTGAAGCAATTCGTGTTTAAAAGGAGCTTTTTCTATAATTATTTCCTCTCTTGTCATACTGTTTCGCAGGGTATTACCTAGACACTGTCTAGCATGAGTAGCTTGCGGAGGGACTTATAGTTATGGATAATTTTTTCTGTATACGCATGAGGAATGAAAGCATGCAAGTTAACAGTTTGAAGACAAGCGCCAACCTTTGTTTCTCATAGTTCAAGCTCATTGGCGCATACACCAAATAGAAAGTTTCGGTCGATGCTTCATTTTCGAAACATCGGCGGAACTAAACAGAGCTCAGGGAGAAAGTTCCCCGCAGACGTTCATCACTCGTTCACGTGAATTTATTCGATTTTTATACATTTGTATTAGGGCGACGTCGTCCATTTTTCTTCGGTAAATCATATGACATAAACCAACGCCATAGTTGGACCAATCTATTGATCAACAAAAGAGAGAGCTCTTGCTTTCGTATTCACTACTCTGAAGCCGAAACGAAACAGTGGCGACTGATTTACCAATGCTCCTGGCATTTTGCAGGTGATAATGGAAACTGTTGGCGGAAATTAGTTCCACCACATTCTGTCCAAACAATATCAGCAGACTGAAAACATGACAGTAAATAGAGTTTTTCAATCGCACAGACAATCGATGCGCACACTGCGCACATAAAGTGTCGACGGGCGCTATTAACGAACGTTTCCTTCGTCAGTGGTTGTTCAACCAAGTGCCAGAATGTTAGCTAAATTAGCTTGAATGTAGTTGCTTGACTGACCAAGTAGGGTTACAAACAGAAACAGACTCACGCGGTCCAAGCAACAGGCTACCAGATAATGCATAATAAGAAGCACTGCTAATAGGTACCGTTACTTTCGTAAACGCGATTTTTTTGGCCAATAATTGGCTGTTAATGACTTGTACCACAGAAGTCAGTCCTATACCAAGACCCTTAAACACCATAAATGTAAGCTATTGACGAAACTTCCTCAGACTCAAGGCATGGAGTAGAAAGATAATTTCCTTAATAGGAATAACGGAAACAACATCGGGAAGGTCACCTGCCGGTAGAAGGCGGTCGTTTTAGGTAACCACAACACTAATGTACAGAAAGCCCGATATTTGCTACGGAAGGTGTATTTTGCAAGTATCTGTCAACCAGCCACGTCATTCCAGGATTATCGAAGACTTGGGTGAAGGCTGTTCTGCACATCCTTTTAGATCTGCGGGTTGCGACGACTTTGCCAGATGCCAACAGTCATGTGTTACGGGCATTAAAACTGAGAACATTGTTTCGGACATGCAAGCCACGTGAACGATTATCGAGGTTCGCATATACAGTGTATGAATGATAACCGGCTCGAAGGTCTGAATTCTATGTCTTCGTCTTGGCGAGGTTGAGGAACTTAGTTTGCTACTGAAGAAGATAATCTGTCCTCTTTCAGTGAGTCATCTGTTTCGGAATCCATATTTTTGTCGTCGTCCTCAAGGTTTATCCATATACACTTACTCAAGCGACCTACTACTTCATAACTTGTTAATCTGTGCACATCCGAAATGTATTCCACAACGCAGGGTACCGAAGAAAAAGGGCTCTCTAACTCATAAATGAGTGACAGAATAGCGCGCGCTATAAGTGTAATCCATGGTCAAAATAAATGAACGACACGCGCCGAAAGCATCGCCATTATAAAACATTACT
This sequence comes from Opisthorchis felineus, assembly GCA_004794785.1. Taxonomy (NCBI): domain Eukaryota; kingdom Metazoa; phylum Platyhelminthes; class Trematoda; order Opisthorchiida; family Opisthorchiidae; genus Opisthorchis; species Opisthorchis felineus. Next base: position 205,193 of record SJOL01005223.1, read on the forward strand.
AATTAATAAGCAAAGCAAAACTTATCGCAGTGGTAGTGTGCTGGAATGGTTGGATCTCTCTCTTTTCAGCCCGATGATGTGCGCTTTCAAGCTTTTAAACAGAAGGCCCCAAGATGGAAAAGTTGTGGGTCACCCATTTATCACTGAGCCGAAACTGTGAACATCTGATTTTATCGGCATTAGAAATAAACTAACCCGTCACATCATTGAAGACACCTTGATGGGAATTGAGTCAACTTGGCCGATAACTAGGAAAAAGTACTTTCGTTGTAACACATTACATTGAGAAAAACAACTGAAAGGTAGGACGAAGTAACGCGCTAGATCTCAGTGAATATCAAGCCCCAATTGATTGTCCCTTGCGTCGCTGCATTCGAGTACACTCCAGTAATATCTACTGGATTGTGAATTATTCAGGAGGACGGTTTGAAATAACGAAACTGAAGTTGTCGCGTTTTTTCGTGGCCCTCCGTATTTTGCTCAGGTACACTCAAATGAATTGAACCAGTTTTCAAGTTCAGACGCCACAAATTTTCATTTGATTCTCCTCGATCTACCCAAAGACTATCATTTGTTCCGTGCTGTAATCCAGTACCTCATGCAATCCATAACGAATTGTCAGATGACACTTGTTTCCAAGCATACCTACATTTGAATAATATCATAAGCAATCTTGTCCCCAAACCACCTACCTAAGTCAAATTCGGTTACCTAGCTGTCCCCCAGACAAGACCAACTTTCCGATCCAGAGGCTCTCAGATTACCTCTATTTTAAGTTGCCTCAACGCTCACCATTGCAATCTTATGTACTCACTCGGCTGATGAATTCACGTCAAATTAAGATAAACTATAGAACCAAAGGGAGAGAGATACCCGAAAAGGACCACTTACAGTGGTTTTCCGGTAAAGGAGTTAGCTATGCACTTCACTTGTTTGACCCTATTAGCGTTTCACATACATACAACACGTTGAAGGAAGAGAAGGAAGCTCCGATTTTCTTACACTGCTGTTACAGAAGAACATCGGGAGGCTTTTGACACCTTATGTGAATGCTTGCATGTACAGCACTCACAACTGGAGTCCCAAAGGAGGATACGTTACCTCATGGAGCACTTTGTGCACGACCATGCTTGGATCACTTGTCTGAGAACGGCTGGATCGGTGGGGGGTTCTCTCTTGGCCAGCGAGGTTACCAAGTTTTGATTGCGTCAAGCCGTCTGATCACAAGAAACTAACAACTGCAATAAGCTATTGCTTTTAGTCAATCAATGACACGCGCACCAGATGCCGTGATATTGACGAGATGAGTCATTCATGCAGCACATTTCCAGTGGAAGGTGCGTACTTGCGTGTGCGTGTGTTTCTATGCCACACCAACTTGGTAACTGAGCCAGCAGTTCGGATTCCCAAAGGGGGTGCGTGGTGTCACCCAGTCAGTCAACACGTGTGATTACATGACGTGAATCCCGTCACTGAAGGATGAGCAGCGCTCTATCCTGTCTAAGTGCTGGTTACTTGCACTGCTGAAGAAACATAAGCAAGCTTGAGCGGTCTTGGTTTTTAGCTGCGCCAAAAATCTGATGACAAACTAAGTGACGCATGCATTTAAAACGGGGAAGTCTGACCGGTGAATTACATAGCAGCAATCTTTGTCTGGGAACAAGTTATTTCATTTCTATCTTAAACCTTAATTCTATATCAAATTTACCAGACGTTGTTTTGGTGTGGTGTTGGTGGTATTCCTAGGGACATTTTAAATAGCTAATGCTAAATGCTTTGCGACATGCCGAAAACGGTGCCGTGACTCAGGCTGGGAAACACTGTGTTTGACTATTAGTGTGGCCTGGTGTCCTAGGTTATACTTTCCATTATCTCCTTTATTGGTCTCGCTTATCATACTCCTACAAAATTATCTTTGCGAGCAAGCCTAACTAGAGCGACATGCCAAGGCAACCCCACTTCCACACCACTTCCCCTAATGAACGCCAGTCGGTCTCAGCTGAGAGTAACAGGTGATGTCAACTGCTAATGACAGCTGATTGCTCTTAAAATCATCGCAAGACTATCCATGGTAGGCGTGAATTTTTTACAGATTGTTTATTTATTTCACCTAGGGGTTGTTAAATCTTTGGATCTGGTCACAGATATCGTACTTTATCCTACTCAGATACTGGTGTTGGGTCAGTGTGCAACTTCTATTAACGACTGAAGACACGTCTACAGCCCTACTAGTTATCACCTGGTCTATGTGCTTCTGAATTACACTAGCCCATCAAATTTTGCAAAACCAAAATTTTTAGGACAACATTTATGCATTAGGGCGACTATTTACAGAAGCTTAAGCATCACCTAGCCGAATGAACTTACCGGACAGTTGACAGCATCACTGTTAGGTAAGTAAGGAATAGGGGTAAGTTTGAAAATGATGGGTATTTACTGTCTATAACAAACCATTTAGGGCAAGGTAAGGATTATCGGTTGTAACTACCAGCACTCTCCGGACTGCCTAAAATCCACAAGGCAGAAATCCCAAGAAGATCAATAGTGAACTGTATAACTCCACCACCAAATGAACCAACCAGACTCGTAGCCGGCGTACTAAGACATTCATGAGGAAGTCAACTAGGAAATTGTACCAACTTTGTCAACGAGGTTACAGGGTTTCTTCTGAAGACAGACGAAGTGCTTGTGAGTTTTGGTGTCAACTCAGTGTATACGAGCATTCCCAGGCGGATGCTCTGGAGGTAACCAAGAAGTTGTTGCTGGCACACACAACACTTCAAGAACAGACACAGCTCTTAATGGACAAAACAGTTGAGGGCACAAAAGTACGTTTGAACTTTGGCTATTTTGTTTTTCACTCAGCTGTTTATTTAAAACAACAAGGTCTAGAAAAGAATGTTGGAAGCTCAGGTTGTTCAGTTGACGGTCGGGTTGTTCGCCCAGCAATTTTGTTGCCAAAGTTTCGTCACTAATCGAGGTGACATCAGTCTGTTGTGGTGAAACGGAGCGGAGCTGTAGGTGGCCAATCACCGAAGTTTTGAAATGGGATTTGCAATATCTTTGGTTTGGGCTAACATTTACATGAAGGATTTCGAAGAGAAAAGATTAGCCATATATCACTACTCGCAACAGATTTGGTGTTGTGTTGACGACATTTTTGTTGTGATCACACGTGATGGGATCAACAACTTTGCGACTTTTTCAATCATTTGAATCCCCCCATCCAGTTTAGCATGGGGCTGGGTCCCTTTCGGGCACACTACCTTCTGACAAAAGAACATTGGAAAATTAACAACTACTGTCTACCAGAACCCAACAGACACAGGTGCTGTTCCAAATTATTTGTCAGCAGATCCAAAGATGTGCATGATAATACTGCCTCATCAATGTTTAGTCGGGTCAGAGCGCTGTGCACAGAGGAATACATCAGAGCAGCAGCTCAGATTGGGACTTAAAAGTCTCCAAGAAAATGTGCACACAGCGAGTTTGGTTAGGCGGAGATTAGAAGGAGTATCGTCTCCGGCATCAAGATCTAGTAAGAAATGGACCGGCACAGCAGTCATTCGACATAAAGTACGGGAATCTGGGGTTATTCGAAGGGTTCTGAACATGGCCAAAATCAGAGTAACTTTGCAGAAGCGTAAGCCATTCCTCTCAGTTTTGGTACAGCTGAAGTTTCCCCACCCGGTTCAAAGGGCTAGAGACTGTGCGAACAAAATGTATAAAATTAAATGCAATGCCACAACCAGAATGGTCAGCACAACTGAAGAATAACCAAATCACCAAGAAATACCAGGCACTGGTCAAAGACTCGACAATGGCGCAACGTGCGCTGAACAGAGGTGGTCGAATGAACCTGGAGAATATGGATGTTCTACAACGGGGACTGCGATTCATCCCACAGCAGCGGATGACTGGTGCGTTTGAAATCGCCCAGCATTCTATTGTGAATGGAATAGAGGGCGTAGAGCTGGCGAAAGTACGGAGAACTATCTTAGGTTGGTTGAGCCCACACGTGACTGTGTGTGATGGTCGATACAGTGGGATTATTCACAGAAATGATAGGTCGCCCAACCCTACCAAAATTCACGTGATCCCTTCCGTTTAGTCAACTGTCGTAGAACTAGCCCACCCGACCGGCTAATCAACGAAAATTATAAAAGACACTCAAGAGAAATCCTCACATGAAATGAACAGGGAGAACCATACCCTAGACCCTACCCAAACTGATGTACTTTCACACCTAGTCCATCAGCCTTCACACCTGTTAACCCACACCACCAAACAAAATCACTTAGCTGACACCCAACACTGAATTAACTTGTTTAGTGGGAAGAGATTATGTCGATTGTTCCTCCTTCCTCAAACTAAATCAAAATTGCAACCCATTCACTTGGCCTGACGAAACTTTGTGTCAAAAGTGAAACGTTCCCCGGTAATAAATCCACCGATTATTTCCCACACTTGTCCGAGACACACCGTCTCCTTCATGTGAACTGGTGCCATAAGTGGGTGATGGATGGTATTAAATTCCATCGTGTATCCTGAAAATACAGCCCGATGCAACACGCAAAGAATAGGTGCCTTGGTGTTGACGAAACCTAAAAATAATGGTTATTGCACACAAAACACCTATTTAGACAGTCAACTAAGATTACCGGTATGTGCTGCTGACAGTCTAAATGCTCCATATTGTTAGAAGGGCAGCTACTACACGGTTGGGTGGTCCTTGGCTTAAAATGTGGAAGATTTCTCATCTTTTTACTGGAAAATTTTGAGCGACTGAAAAACGTCCTCTATAAGAAGGTAAACTTTCTATCAGGACGATTATAGTGCTCTGGTAACACACCATCAAGGCGACATCAATGAGGTCCAACCTCTCAGTTGCATCTAAGTGCGAACATACTCAACCATAACTCCAGCAGACGAGCTACAGCCTACTCAGGTCAGACAGCTTCTGTTTTCTCCTGGACATTTGCAGTCAAATACAGCCGTCCTAGCGCATTGTTCATACAAATAAAATTTTATGATCAACTATGTGTTTGACTGCCTCCCATGTGTTGAAATTAGATCTCTTCATACCTATTAGCCTGAAATGTCTTATGTCAAAAACCTGGTAAAAATCTACTGGTGACCAATAAATTGTCCCTTGCATAAACACGTTCTTCCTCCACACAGTGCGATAGCAACAACAATGATGGCTACCTAAGGTACAGAAATGATCCAATGGAAGCATATTAGGTAAACAAACTACTAACTGACGCAGCAGACAGATGCAGATGAGGGTTACGGCTACCAAAGTTTCGATCAACCAGCTGTTACAACAGAGTGAGCAAATCCGATAATCAATTCAACCATAAGTATATAATCCTGTGACCATTTGAGAGATTCGCTACAGTTTAAGGACACGTGATTGACTATGACTGCAAGGTCAAACTGTTAGAATCTGGATGAAGAAAAATTGTGTTCGCATAACTTGTAGTCACAATGTCAGTGGCGAAAATTTTGTTAGAAGCTTGTCTCACTATGCTGAACTTTTTTCAACGTGTGAGCGTAAACTACGTTTTGTGGGTGCTCCTTGCATGAACTGAGGATAAGGAGAAGCACAAAAAGCTACACGGCCAACTCCATGTGTAGGCGCCCTTGAATGAACCCACTAGTAGTAGTCGTTTCTTAGAGGAACTTTATCACCGCACTAAGATCCAAATGTCTTAAATCTAAAAAGTGGTCATTAGAATAGTAATATTAGTCACTTTCGAGGTAGTTTGAGGTACACCCTAGCCTTTAAACTGTCGCATGCCTCGAGTGCCCTATAAATACGACTATCTGAGCTGCACAAGTCAGCCGTGCGAAGTTTCTTTGCGGCTGAAAAGAAAATGAGTGAGCCGAGGGTACTAATTGCTGATGTATCGCACTCTATGATGATGATGACTTATAGCCAGGTTGATGAGTTAGAGGGTAGCTGATTGCTGCGTCCTCTGTGCAAGCTGAACACTCGTCAGTTTCAACAGCCCATCAACAGTTGTAGACTCTACTGACGTTATGCTCATCGTGTAAAGCCGTCGCTCCTTCCAAAACAGACCACTCGCCGCCAGATCAGGTCCACTTCACTGTGATCTCTTGAATTTTAACCGTATGACAGAAAACTCACATCTCCAGATGTCAACAATGAGTTATTTTACCCGCTGATAAAAGCCTGGACGCATAATCTGTTTTCAGTTTTTACATCACGGCACTAATAGGGTATAGAACTAATTACAATTTGTCTACATCGCGGCTGAGGTCTCCATAGTTTTCAGTCACAATGTTTGGCTACTACACTAACCTACATAAACGGACACCTCCAAACGGAGTCTGTTGCCCCAAAGACAGCATACTGGGATTCTCCATTATCTACGATTAAGTAAGTAGAATACAGTTCCTTCTCGTAGCTTATTGGCTTGTGAAAACCCGGTAATGCACAAACCAACAAAAAGTCTGGCCCAACGAAAAAACGCGATAACTTACCAAGACCAGCAATGTAACACATCCGTTCCAGTCACAGAAGCTATTCTGGATTTTCAGGGGTTCACAAGCTTTTCAGCCCATCACCTCTTAGTACACAATGTACGACACTGTCATGCCTCATTTTGCAAATAATAAATGAAGAGTAGAACCGGGCTTGTTAGGAAACGTCTATGAAAAATATTATGCCATAAACTATTACACTTCACACACCAGGATGCAAAATTCCTGTACTGGAATTTCGTGCAGTTCTACGCCAGCCAGATGTCTGAACAATGATGTGAACAACGCACTCTTCCCCTTAAGTGGTTGACAGTCTCAAAAGGACCACCACCATTTGCAACATCTGTAGACACCATGTTTAAAATGAGACCACTTGTGGCTCGTTCCTTGTGAGTTTTCAAGATGTTAGGTCCCTCCGAGAGGAGACTAAGCATTGGAAGAGAGTAAGGAAAGATGCAACAACGTTACAACATTTTCTAACTCCAGGAGGATCACTCAAAAAGGGCAATCAGAATTTAAGGGACACATTCTTCCTTGCTGGAGTAGGCCATTTCAAGAAGCCAAACAAAAGTGGTACCCACTATTTTAGTCTCCTACGGGGTTTTGATTCATAGGACAAAGAAATGGGTCCTTTCTGAGAGTTGGTCTTTCCTGAGGATGGTCGCTCTGGCGAAGGACAGCTGAAATCACGCAGCATAACTTCAGCCTCTGGAGGTCATTGTAACAGATAACCGTGAACCAGAATTTCGTATGATGACGTTACAAGCCCGCCGTTACGTCATCATCTGTAGAACTTTTGATCTGATTGCCTCGATAATGGAGTTTTCCCTAACTGGAAAGAACGCCGCCCACAGAGCTAAGTACTTACAGTGAGATCACGTACTCCCCCACTTGCACCCGTGTGACGGATTATGTTGGATGAACTAACGGGCGTTTGATAGGGCGGTTTCCGAGCCAAGCATCATTTGGCTTCTCTCGTAAAACTCCCGACAAAGCGTGTTTCCAGCGTGACTTCGGTTCGAAGCTAAAAGTCAAACAGATGCGAATTCCGCATGATCTACATGATGTACAAGGTGTTGATGATTCCACCCAGAACAGCTGAATAGTCCACGATCACGCCAATAAATTCCAACGGTTACCCTCAAAAGAGTTACATGCACAAAATAAACCTGGTTCGATCCCGAACATACAGTTCAGACGCTGCAAGGGACCGACAATCTAACTGTAGACACACGTGAAATACAGGCCAAATATACTGATGCAATTGTTTTCTAGACCGGCCGATTCTATTCTAAATTTTGTACACTATGACCTTGTAACTGTATTTTCTTTCGACAACGCGGTTTTACCAATTACGGGACAAAGTACCGGTTATGACCAGACAGATGGTCCAGACGGCTGAACCACAACCTTCTTGGTCCACTGTTGACATCCTCTTGGTCTAACCAACTAAGATGTGAAAACCCGGAAGTTTTTTTCAAACACTAATCCGAATATATGAAAGTACTGTTGAGGTGAATAAGTTGTTGTGCATATTTAATCCGATCGTTTCGATTACATATCAGTATGGAAGTTCTTTGCCCTGCCAGAATCAATTTTGAGCTCATTATTCACCTCAATAATTACTCTGTATGGTGTAAACAACATTCATAGAAAGGCGTGTTTCCTTTGTACTGAATATAGACACAGTTTTGACGGGCTCAACCAGCACATTAGTGCAGCTTTTCAAGTATGTATGTATGAACATACGTTTAACACAATAGTCTATTCATTTGGAATTGAACCTCATGTTTCTCGAGGAGGGAAACAGAAGAAGACGGGTGAAATTGTTAGGGGTTAAACGGAAATTCGGGTTGACCACACTTATACTTTTCACCTTTTTAACCGTTACACATGTGGAACCTGAAGAGTGATGCGATACACTTGTCATTACCGGTGGTGTCATACCGGTGGCTCACTTTGTTTAGATGATTGTTGGTCTGTCCGCTGAGACGGAGAACCTAGCTGCATGAGTGCTGTTCTAAACTGAGATGACGTTGTCTGTGGTGTTTAGCAGGTTGGCGGGACGTAGTGGACCTATACGGAGGCATGACGCTAAACTACGACTACTACGTACTGATGATGTAAACTCCGTTGGTAACGAAACTTTTACAACCAGACTGTCCAACTCAGTGAACAAATGAATAGCTATGACTCGAGGCTGGCCAATCTCCCAGGGGATAGATCTCACCATTTTTGCCCCCTCGTTTACTGCCTACGTTGCTTCATCCGTCTGCCCAGTGACGCTAGAGTACATGCCTTAGTCACGAATTTCTGTGTTATGTGGTGAAGTTAAAGAAATCAGCATAGTGTCTCAAACCAAGTCACAGACTGTTCTAAACATTCATAGTTGAAATTTTGCCACATTCTCATGATTGGAGGTACATACTTGGCTACAGAAGATACACTGGCGTCCTTGGACTGGGTGAACACGTTTTGCTTCTGCATATGATGGCTGTTTGGCCAAAGATTTTGTTGGCCTGACCCGTTCAAGACAGTTTCATGTTACTTAAGCAACATGGTGAACAACCTTAGTCCGCCCTCTTTCCGCTAAGCCGCGAACTTGGTTCGGAAGTGGACCGTGTCAAACATCTGACTATGGGTCTGAGAGTGGAATGACTAAGGCTAATCTTTTCTTGGATTTTTCTGTTCACGCACTCAAGTAAAACCCCCAGGTGCTCACAGTCCATTGTGCGCTTTCACATTTTCGCCTACATGAGAAATATCGTCTCAAGAAGCCATAGACAGTATCCTCACATAAGCAAATAGGTGACGTACTTCATTAGAAATTTTATAGTAATTACTGTCCAAATTTGGATGCCCCATATGTACCAGAACATCGGGATTGCTTTCAGCTGAGAGGTACACTGTGGATAAAGCGACTGGCATAGTTAAAGCATATAAGGGTAGATTCTCAACGTCCTCGAGATGGCTCAGCTGTTACAGCACATCTATCTGAAGGTTCGTGGTTTGAACCTCGACAATGAATTTTCGATTCCTCCTGTCTAGGAATGGATGACATATCAGCGCCTCAGTCTTTTTGCTTCCACAGGGTTGCAGAATGATTTCATCATTCGAACTTCACACACCCAGTTGTGTAATAGTATATTAAGCACACTGCTCATCCGTCCGTGTCGGTGTTTCCAACTTTTGTTGATATCTGCGGGCTGTCCAACACCAGCTGTCAGCAAGTTACCTTGACTAATATATATTTTCAGTTGTCCTGTGGTTTGACTCATACTACGCGTTATGTCAGCCTTTGACACTTGTTCATGCATGTGATTCCTATTCGGGGTTGGTCTCGGTTCTCTCCCTCCAGTGGCTGGATGGTTCGGGATTCAGTAGCCAGTCAGCCAAACAGTCCAACACCACAGCAGAATATACAACAACCTTGATGAACCACATTTTCTTCCCTGGGTACTCCTGTCCTCATGTTGTGGTCAAGTCGGTTTAAATATGGCAAGAACCCATTCAAGAAAAACTCCAGAATATCCTCCTACTAAATAGCTCAAAAGACAGAATAATTCGCAAGAAGAGTGAAACTTCCATCTGAGAAGTAGTCACACTTTAAGGCAACACGTGACCACATAATGCGAAGATGGTGACTGAAGGCTAAGTGGCTTTACATCCCATCTTAGGTTGAGTAAATCACATTGCTGATCAGCCGTTCGCTGCCGAACAGTTTAGCCTTGAACTACTAGCCCTGACGTCCCGAGTTAAAATCTCTCGAGATTTGTGAGCTACACACTGCTGATGATTCCCATTGATGATTAGAAAGCTGCAGAATGCTAGGCTTTTCGACAGAGACTGAGTTCGAATGAACCGGATAGATGTTTACTACACACTTAGGCTCTTAATTTCGATTGTTCATTTACCGTCTACATTTGCTACCGCGACGCAATCGGTAATCACTCGTTCGCCGGGCGCGTTCGCTTGATGAATGGATGACTCATGTGTGGAACTGGGGTGGATGTTTCTGTGCACTTTTCCGGTTGCTTCGGGCCAATTTTCTATAGTCATGACTTGAAGCAAAGCTTTCTGTTGGCTACATTTTTGTTCGGTCTTCTCAGATGTCTAATAGCTGTGGCGGTTTGTTGTCATTTCGTGTCTCCGAATTCGGTGCCTCTGCGTTTCAAGCACTTGTTCCTTCTGGTTGGCTTGGTCGCCATTCTGAAGCAGTGGGTTGATGGCTGTTGATTCTACCCTAACTCTTAGGTTTCGTCACACCAATTTTTTCCTACACAATGAGTTTAGACATTTCTGTTTGTCTCACTGTTTCCGAAGTTCTTCTGCGTAATGCTAACAAGAAATCGCTAGCATTCTTCAAAGCTTTGCTCATTAATCAACGCCGCCCCAAAAGATGTGTGCATAAAAGGCCTTGCTCTTCAGGCGAAAATCGAATTCGGTCAGTTCATTATGTTATTGACTCCACCGACTTCCTCATATTATTGGTATATAAGTGGTTGTTTTGGAATTTCGACTGAAAAGATAAAAACGGGATATCGATATTTAGCGGTGTCTTTCTTCTCACCATTCTTCGAATTTTCTTTAAATATTCTAATCTCACACAAACCTGTTCATTTCTCCTACAGTTACTGTAGCAGGTCATCATTTTCATCACCTCATGAGCGCGAAGAACACTGTTCGTGGGGCCGAAAGTCTCGTAGATTCATTAAAATTAAGATTTCACGATTTAACCTCTGTTTCTGAATGCAACTACAAACCTGCTTGAGGTGGATCAGTCAGGTTCTAACCACCTTCCGAGTTCCATCTCAGTTAGAGTTAGTACAACGACTTGAGTGGAATATTTGTCCGCTGCATTTCAAGCACTGGGTGACCAAATCTCCAGCCGGCAGATACACGAGGGCACGTTCGGCACTTACATGACTGCACTCGCGCTACTCCTTTCTCAGGTTTCTGTGATCTCAGAGAGTACCAGCCACAGTCGACCGGGGCTGGCCATCATTAATGTGACGTGGACGTAGAGATAAACACAGACAGCTATGTGTGGGTTCAACGAATGAGCATCACGAGTCTGATTTTGTGTCTGATCTTAAATATGCGTTCCGATTACTCAATGCGCACCAAGTAAAAGGATTTGAAGGAAAATAAAAACCGTAAGTGTTTACTGCGTAGGGGCTAATCCCTTTGTTGAAACTGTGTATGATGAGTTTCTGAGTAAAAAATTCTCAAAGTGTCAACAACCCATCAAGAAGAAGA